>VYZV01015959.1:215034-248716 GCA_013401275.1 Pandion haliaetus
CCACCCCCCCGCAATCTGCCTTAGGAAGACCATCTACAGAATCATAGGTAATTTCTTGATGGCCCTAGATCCAGTCATTAAATAGGCCTGACGTTAGTATGTAAGAGCTGGTGTTTATGCAGCTTGTAGTGGCATGGCTGGGAGCCATATATAGAATTATATAGACAGGATGAAATGTTTCCAAGGGAAAACATGCACAATAAGAATATGGTCTGTTCTACCCTAAAGCAACAGGCACTGTTGCCAAGCTATGCTCAGTCAAGCTGCTGTACGTACCAGGAAATAGGCTTCCTTCCAATGTAAAGCTATAAAACAAGACAGATAAAAGGGGTTGAAATAAAAATAAAGGGAAAGTGGAAACCTTTTCCTTGGTTATATTCCTCTCTAGACATGGCTAGCATATGGAAGATGCTTCCATTACTATCTGCACCATGGGATCCATGAGCTTCTATCATGTCAAGCTCTGGCCTATGGCTTCAGTGACTTTGCCTGTCTCCTACAGCTCAGCAGGTGACCACCCATTCCACATGCCTGTGTAGCACTTTGCAGGTGGTTCAGAGCAGCACCCCTGAGCTGATACCCAGTGCCTACCTAAATGGGAATGGGAAATGACTCCTCTGAAACAGGCCTCTTTCATTCCATGGCCTTTCATGAGGTTTCAAAAGGAAAAAGTGAAGATATTGGAGAGTAACTGTAGAAGAATCACCTCCCTTCCCCATGCTTCGGTTTCCCCATTATCTGTTGGGTGTGAATATTTCACCCCAGAGCACTGTATGGGTAGAAGAGTCACCAAGTGTACAGCACTCTCATCATTGCAGGTTACTAACAGATCATTGCAAATATTGCTGTGTCTTTCTTTCCCCCAGCCTTGGTTGAAATCCAGGATGAAGTGAAGGGAGGCACACACTGCACACAGACATTCACTCACTTCCCTGCAAAGTCCTTCAGAGCTTAAGCATGAAGTAAAGCAATTATTTGCTATTAACCATAACAGGTTTGGGACAGTGAAGCTGTCTTTGTATGGAGGTGATGCCATTAACAACGGGGAGGGAGAATAGATGAGGAAGGTCAACATTTCTGTTTTTCCCTCCAGAATAAAAAATTCCATTTGAAAACACAAAAATGACACAGTTTAGCAATGCCAAAATATTATACTAAAACATTGAATATAGCAATGTAAATATTGCATAGAAAGTATCAATAAGCATGGCACCCTCTGCCCAAATATAAATGTGAGCGTGACAAAAACAAGTTGGGACTGAATGACTTGAGAAACTTGGAACAAAGTGAGACTTTCTTGCTGTTGTAGCAGCCTGACATTTTTCAGTCACAAATTTTCTCAGCGTCACATGTTCCCAAGAAGCATTTTGCCTTGAAATGTCCGTCTCCAATGGAAAACAGCTTCTGTCATAATTTTTTTCAGCCAACTTTGTGGCCAGCAAGGCCCCAAGGGGATCCTCTGGGGAGAGTTCAGTGTACTTGCTTGGGAGTACAGCATCCCCTCAAAAGATGGTGCTGCAGATTAAGAATAGACAGCATGGGACCCAGCATCTGTGCTGCAAAAATGAGGAGGAGGATGATTTTTTTTTTTTTTTTTGGCATTGTTACAGTACAATGCCAGAGTATTCTGAGAACATTTGTCAGCACTGCTTTCCAAAACCTGAGGCACATGCACACATGGGATGATACTGAGGTCTGACATCTCAAGAACCAGCACAATCCCAGTGGAACTGAACCATGAAACAAAGCTTTGGAGGAAACTAAATAAAAGAGGTTTTGAGCAGTGGAATTAGCAAACTCAGGGACATGAAGCCTTGGTAAGGGAGACTACTTGAATTTTGTTTTGTTTAAGGAAATGCACCTGTGTTGGTCTGATCTGTGTTTGGGACTTTCCTGAAGTTCCATCTCACGCAGACTTTCTGATGTCTAATAAGGGTTGTGCTCCTTTACAGCCTGCCTTGGGGGATGTTGTTCTGTAAAAAGTCATAAAGATTTGGACACTTCCACTCCTTGTTCCTCTCCACCATGGCACTAAGAAGTTCTCTGGAGATGGAGAATAGACAGACTCATGTTATACATCTCCTTTGCATCATGTAATACATCTTCTTTGCCTCATGTAAGATATGCCTGCAGATATGTAAGGGACCGGGATGTGCAGAGCCGTGGTTCAGCACAAGGGTAGCCAGTGGAGGGAGGTGAAGTTGAGACTGTTTCAACAGCAGAAACAGCAGATAGTCCAAACCCAGTGAATCTCTTTGCAGGGGTAAATGATGGGGGGAAATCAGACCTGCCACCTCTGCCCAGGAGGGCTTCCTCTGCTCTGGTCCATGTCAGACACAAGGGAGGTGAGGAGAGGAGGGGTTGCTTCTCCAGAAGTTGAGGGCATGAAAATGAGCCTCAGAGCTTTCCAACTTCTTCACTTGGGAAGCAGAGGAAAGGGGGGAATGACCCAGATGCTTTGATCAAAGCTTTCATGTGAAGGTTACCCTTGGAAATCCAGCTCCATCTGGGAACAGCCAAGGTGGCCCTGGGTGCCTGCTCCGCAGGTGGGGGGAAATTGGGCAAGAATCCATCCCAAATCTGGAACAAATGGCCCTACTGTAGTGAGCACTGTGATATGACCTCTCTGAGGTTACACCAAGGGTGGTTGGAAAGTGATAGAAAGCATGCAGGAGGAGGTGTAAAGCTGAGGGATCCTGTATGCTGATGGTGCAGACAGAGGCAAGGACAGCAGAAGGCATTTATTCTCAGGACCTGCTATAGGCTTAGGCCTGGGGTTATTACAAAGATATCATTTACATTTGGAAAATAACAAATGCACATGCCTGAGGTTTTCTTATTTGCACCTGTGCTATGCTACATAGAAAGTGGTATGGTACTCCTTTAACAGGCTTGTGAACCTTCTACCAGTGCTCACCATCTCCCATTTTTGAAGCTGCTGGGAGTAGGACAGCAAAGGGGAGTTGGGGGAGGTGTTTTCTGGGTCGGATAGATACTGTTTTTTCCCTCTTGTTTGTTTTGCTATGTAAAGCCCCAGGACTCACATGTAAATACAGTAGCACTGTGGAGTGGAACCAGTATAAGCAGGTGAGAAGCAAGATTGGAGGTGTGGAACTGAGATTTGTTCCCTGAGAGTTTGGCTTGTAGTCTGATGCCATCATGAAGGTGTGTTCAGTTTGTTAATCACAAATTTTGCATCTTTAATTTGTCCCCCCCCCCCAAATGCCCTCAGACCCCCAAATCTGCCTACTGTTGCAAAATCAGAGCTTGCTGTGACTACAGAACAGATGTGAGCCTGTTATGAGGGAAAGGTGAGTGTCAAGATTTCACTTAGGAGTGACTGAATCTGAAAAAATAAAATAAAATATAATAAAATAAAATAAAAGGAAAAAGAAAAAAAGAATGGAGAAGAAGAGGGACTTTAAGAAAATGCAAC
This sequence comes from Pandion haliaetus, assembly GCA_013401275.1. Taxonomy (NCBI): domain Eukaryota; kingdom Metazoa; phylum Chordata; class Aves; order Accipitriformes; family Pandionidae; genus Pandion; species Pandion haliaetus. The sequence goes on from VYZV01015959.1 coordinate 218,471, forward strand.
CAATAATTAATGCAGGGATTGGGCTTGCCTGAGGCTAACATGGAGGCCCAGTGTTTAGGAGAGATAGAAGGGGATTAGGTATTTCACTTGTAAGAATAGCATCCATCAGCTCCAGCAGATAAGATAACAGTTACAGGGCCGTCAAGCCTTGTGCCTCCTGCGCTAGTGGTGTTGACTGGCAGCATGAGTCAAGTTACTTCCACACACCCACACTGGTGCATAGTTAGCGAGGTGCTGCAGGCAGGGCTGCTTTCTTTGGAAAACAGAGCTGATCACTACAGCTGGAGGCCAAAATCTGGGAGGTGAGTCTATTCCAGCATGTAATTGCTGCCATTGAGGGGTACGGCACCGATCCTGCCTCCATGCCTGCACAGATGAGAGGAGCTAAGAGTCTGGGAACAGCAGTGGATTCCTCCTTTCAGTAACATTAAGTAACAGCACAAACTCAGAACTGGGACAGAGTAAATATGTGTGTGTTTATTTTTTAATACAGCATAGAGGTGAACAGCAGAATTCTCTGCCATGGGATGTATCTACAAAAAAATTTAGCAAAGTTAAAGGGAAAACATAAGTTTCTGCTTTTTCTGTTGAATACAAGATTTTCTCAGGGACTGGAATGAATCATTGTGATTTTGAAAGGGGTGTTAGACCCATTGTTACCTAGTGCAGGCCAATTTTTATTATTAAAGATTAGACAAAGACTTAGCTTAGGATCTGAGATTGTTTCATCCCACGAGGGTGATTCTAATGTTTTACTCCTGGGGCTCTGCTGGTGCTGCTGTTTGAACCAGGACATGTCATTAGATGGACCTTGTTTCTGCCCTTATCTGTGATTCTGTGAAATAATCTGCCCTATCTCTCTAGAGAAGTCTGAACTGCATCTTCTAGGGTTATGTGATATCATGTTTCGAGAGTCCCTCCCCAGGCATCTTCTTTTTTACCTGGCTCTGCATCCCCCAAGACACGTCACTGGTGGGAATTCTTCATCCTACTGACAAAACCTTTCCTTGATGTCATGGCGCTTACTCATTTCTTGGAAACCTGCACATGCTTTGCCCTCCGAATCGATTTTTAGAAGTGGCTTTGTGCCATTTGCCCTCCCTTGAGCCTTCCAAAAAAAGTTTCCTTCCAAGCTGGGCAACACTGTCCCCCTTTGTCCATCAAATTATTTCTTTTTCTTTTTTTTGAGGACACAAAAGCTCTCCATCGAGATCCCCAGAGCTATATATACTCGGTGTGCCTTGTTCTCATATTAGGGCTTGCAAAGAAGGAAAACATCTTGCTGTGCTGGATCAAGCATTTCACAGCATCGTGCCCTGGCTCCCAAGACAGTTTGTCTTACTGGCCAGCTGCCTCTCCATATGAGTTCAATTGCATCAGCCCCTACTCCTGCTCAGTAGTCAGTGGGCTAAACTCTGTCCTTACTTGGACCCAGGGAGAATCTTAGCAGAGTTGTAAAGGTAAAAACAAAGTTAGAATTGGGTATCCTCTTCCACCCTCCTTCCCTCCTGGGAGAGGCAGATTAATGGAAGCTTGCTTTGCCCAGTGTTTTCTGTCTGTGAAAAGCTATTCGCTTTCTGGGACTGTCCGCCCAGGATTGTTCAGATCAGTGTGGCCATACCAATGCTTCCCTGCTGCCCAGAAAAGTTTATTTTGCTTGTGTATGCTAAAACACTGGTCTTTTAAAAATCCACTCCCCAAACTGCTGGTACTACTAGGTCACATAAAACACTGGTGAGGACTGTGAGATTTGGAAGTTTATTTCAATAAATTGCTCCTGGAGGCAGGTGTTTCATCACAAATTTCAAATTTTTTATTGGTAGACTGCATAGCTTCAGAGGAAAACTTGAGGGAAAAAATAAACCCCTTGCAACTCCAACACCAGAAGGAAAATAAATCTCTCTCTGTCAAATATATTACTTTTTGAAGTCCTATAGTTATTCTGAGGAAATACTCAAAGAGTTAACAGTGAAATAATTTTGATGTCCACTTTATCTCCTTAGTTAAGAATTTACTAGCATTGCATAAGCTTCCCGTAACAAGGTAACCAGATATAAATTGACTGCTAAAAATAGCTCTACTGTGTTAGTCAATCCCTAATTAACTTGCTTCAGCTGTCTTCAAAGATGCTATTTAAATCCATCCATCTTCTGGAGGTGTGGAGGATACTGATACACAGACAGAGGTGCATGTCAGCTCATGGTAGTTTGTGTTAATTACTGGGCTATATGTGTGTTTGAACATAATTCTGGGAGTGATGGAAATCAGCCTGAAGGGAAGAGTTTGACATCAGGCCTGTCCTGTGATTTTTAAGAAGAAAAGGAAGATAAACTGAGATACTGAAGGGAAATGGTTGGAGGGGCCTCCAAGTTCTGGTCTTTGCAATGGCAGTAAATAGGCAGAAAAAAGAATGCTGTGCATCTTACTGGAACTAGATTGCTTTGCAAGGAAAAATTTGTTCAAGTTAACCGTGTTCTCATCCAGGCAAGTGAAATGTCCCCTGGACACAGAAAGTCATGGAAACTGTTAACCTATGGAATTGCACCCAGTATCTCCCCTGTCATTCCCTACCATGCAACAACCTTCTCTCTCCTGTATGACCACTTGCCATGTTCCTACATACCATAGGCCCTTTGTCATCTCCTCTCCTGTCCCTAGATCTTGGTAAGTGGTCACATACCCATAGCTGGTTCCAAACTCCGGACCTTCTGGCCAAGCACAATAGATAATCACTGGGATCACAGTGTAGCTTTTCCCTTGGCAAGAGTGCATGAGTTAGCCTCTAGCTCCTCTAATCTGCCATTGTTTCTTGTGGAACATAATGTCTTTGAGATTATACTCCACTGGCTGAAGTTTCTTGATGGGGTCAGATGGCCCACATAGAAACATAGGCTGGAAGACAGTAATTTTGAGATCATTAATATTGTTTCTGTTTAGAAAGCAAGGATACAAGTATATGGCAAACTTGAGAGCTTGAAGATCAAAGCAAGGAAAGCAATGACTCTGGAAAGTGGTTTGGAATAACCATGTGAATAAAAGGACCATTTATTTTTTTTTATGCTCAGGGGACTAAACCCAGGAGATGTTAGCAAAAAAATATCATCAAGGCAGCCTCGGGGAAGGATATGACCTGCTTGCAAATCACTCTCATCTACCACTGCTACAAGGACAACTTTTGCTTCAGTTGTCCACACTTCAAAAAGGGCCTTGAACAGAAAGGAGAATTTGGAAAACAGCCACTGTTTGACTAAAAATCTGATAAGCCTGCTTTAAGTGAGAGAGCAGATGGATGCTGTCTGATTAGGTGATCCATAGAACAGCAAACATGACTTTCAAATACCTGTATGAGGACTATATTGCAGAGAGCAAATAGTTCTCTGATATAGTAGAACCAGAGCAGAATAAGACCTAGCAGCCACAAGACAAACAGACCAAAAATTGACAGATGCTGGAGCATACAGGGAAAGAGTTGCCTGTCCTTCAAGCCAGCTGAATTTGCTTCTGATAGGACAGATTTTGCCATATCCTACATGTATAACCTAGAGGCAGAGTTACCAACAACCCCTCAAAAGGAGAATATTTACTAGTCCATGCACTGTATATTCTCTTCTCAGAGGTCCTATCCTGTCAATATTTCTACACCGTCTGATCTCTCATACAAGTTAGTGGATTGGATGGGCAAAGCAAAATGCCAAGACTTTTTGAAAAAACTCCACTGTGACACAAAACCAGTCTTTTTATCCCAGCATTTCAGGGGTATTCAGCTGTTGACTCAGAGGGCCTTGCTGTGGGCTCAGCACCAAGCCCTTTACATGGTCACCTCTGGCATATTCAGCCAGCACCTTGTTTTCACAGCACGGTTCCCGGCTGTCCTGACCCCTGTTTCAAGACGGGTTTGACTGTGGCAGCAGGAGGTGGATGAAGTGGCTTTTGGAAGGCTTTGCAGAGTGACTCAGCAGATCGGCTCCAGTTACGTGACCCAGAATCCACTTGGCACAAAACCTGCCTCTTCTGTCTGCTAGGCCACTGCTCTGCTTGCTGCAGCACAGCTCGTCCTTGCCCTCACTCACTCCAACCCTTACTCCGGGACCCCGCTTCACCTTTGTTTCTGTAGGCACCAAAGCAATTCCTAGCTTGGTCAAGGCTTTTCCCTTCCAGCTCCTCCAGGTAGGACAGATCCAGATGAGTGTTGGTCCTGCCTGAAGACAATAGGTGGAAGGTACTTCTCCCCCTCCCCACCCCCTCTGGCTCCCCCTGCCCNGCCCTTTGGAATTCTTTTCATCTCCAACCCTTGCAACTCAACTGCTTCTTCCTGTCTGGATCACAGCTGAAAGCTGCATTTGTTTAATTTGGCTTTTAATTGACCTCATCCAACCCTTGTTGATGTCTCAGCTAATCTGTGTTTCTCCTCTGCTTATCTAGTGCAGTCCTTTGAAGTCCCCAACAGGATAAAGTGTCCTGTAAGAAGAGAGAACAAAAGGTGACTGGGACAATATTTCCCATCTAGCTCTCACTTTCCAATCAATGTTTTAGTTGTCCCTCAACTATGAGGCAAGAATGAGAAGGAGGCTTCCGAGGAAATATAAAATAATTTATATCAATCCCCACTTAGCTGGAGATTTTTGTGATAACCAATGCAAAATAATTGCATCACTCAGCTCTCCATCTGTCAATAAGAGCAGGTAATACAAGCCTGCTCTCCACAGACGTATTTCAAAGCCCAGATCCCTCAGCATTTATGAAGTGTTCAGATGCCATTGGCTAGCATGGGATAAAATATGTTGCTGCCAGTGCTGTTCGCAGCTACCAGGTTTGCCTAGGGCAGCTGGGGAATTTAGATGTGCAAATGGCACTGAAATGGGAGCTGGGGAGCAAAGATGGATGAACAGTATGGAAAGCACCTAAGGCTACCTCTTACCTGCCATGTTAGTTAAGCCATTCCCCTTTACCATGCTTATGTCAGAAGAGGCAAAAATGTGGTTTGTCAGCCTCCCTTCCCTTGCCAGAAGTTCGACCTAAAAGCTAGGCCAGGTCTGGCTTCTGAGCTGAATTCAGAATTTTCAGTCAGGTAAATGCATTTCTGAGGTGGTGAAGCCTGGCTGGGACTTGGGGTCCCACCTTAAGTGTAGGTGCCATCATCTCAAGGCATTTGGCTTGCTCTGAACTCAAGTACTCCTACTGGAGGCAGCACAAATGTAGCTGGAGAACTTGGATTTAAAAAGGAGGCTTAAGCACCTTAGACTGCTGCTAGATATCTGAAAAACATTGTTTAAGAATCTGCCATTTAGTACCTGATCTCCACTGAAAGCTAATGGGATTTGGGCTCCTAAGTGATAGTATGTGTTCTTGACTTCAATGATGAATGCTTTAAAGCTTCTAATTTTCAAAGTCCAAAACCGCAAGACAAATGCATCCCTAGTGTAATGGATAGAGCTCCCATTGATTTCAGCTTTTGGGAGATTATAGTTATGAAAGTGTTCTGTGCAAACTTTGCAAAGAAATAAAAGACTTTGCAGAGGCACAGCAGGGAGCATTACAAATCAAAGGATATGTTCTGCAAAGCTGTTTGCTCATGAGTCATTGCATGAACAGAGGCCAGGACTCCGAGGAAATAAAAGGGTCTTACTAAAAGCAATATACCATTGAGTGTGTTTGCATATATGTGCAAAGCCCAATCTTAGTTCCAGAGGCATCACAAAGAGTGAAAAAGTCTATGGCAGGAATTTAACTTGGTTCTATCAGATACAAGCCCGTTATTTTCATCCTGAGACAATGAACTCCACTGTTCACTGTGCAACCCAATTCTGAGTTCAAGAGCTTGACATTGAGCTATTCATTGTTGATGTTATTTACTCATAAAAATCACTGTCTGAGAATGCAGAGAAATGCATTAAAATGTGTAATGCAATGGAAGCATAAGATCAAACTCAGATCTGTGCCAGGAAAGGGAAAGATCCCATCCCCAGGTACTCTTCAAATGTGCAGAACTAGGCAGTTATAGATGGAGACATAAGCTTTCTTTTTTTCTTAATCTTGCAGTTCCTCATGCAAACTTTTTGACAAACTTGCAGCATAAAAATCCATTGCCAAAGGGCACAGTGAGAAATATTTCAGCTGAAATAAAATGTTCTAAAAGCTGATGAGTCACTTAATGTCCAGTTGAGGACTTAGAAAAATTTAAAGAATTATATGGAAAAAGAGCTGTGCTAGCCACCTTTGCAGAATTAAAACTGGGATCTCCTGAAACAGGTCTTCTCTAAATGGCCCCCTTTTAAAATATATTTGCAGTGTGGTTCCTGGAAGAAAAAGAGAGAAAAACAAATGGTGCCTGTCTTTGTCCTCCTTCATAGATACCATCTGGATTGCAGACAACTCACCCAAATGGAAATTAAGCTTGGCAGGAAAAAAAAAAAAAGCCCCTTGTGTATCTTTCTAAATTGATATTTCAGTATCTCTGTTTTGCACCAACTGAAACAAGCCCAAATTTTCCAGTAGCAAGTATGTGTTAACATGGCTTATATTTTATTAAGAAGAAGAAGAAGAAGAAGAGGAAAAAAAAATCATGGCAGTCATTTAGCTGTAATGGCCAAGATATAAAATGTCAGTTTTATTTATGGCAAGTAGCTGGGTAGAAAATATGTCCTGGCATCACTTGAGATTTCAAGAACTTTGTTTTTCTTTTTCTCTTACTGCATGAAATAATGCTGTATTCTCAACAAACAAACAAAGAAAACAAAGACGGAGACAGCCCTCCCCAGAAAGAGGGATCATGTTCTTCTCCCCAGATAACCACCTCCAGAGTGAGGGGACTTGCTAGAGATGTAGGGACATGAAAGTCAAATCAGATGCAACAGGGATGTAGACCCATGCTTTCCATCTCTGAGTTCACACGCTAATCACTGGAGAAATGAGCACTCTGGAGCTGCTGTTTTCTGCTCTGTTTTTGAATAAAAATTCCATGCTGCACATGAAAACTGTTCTTGTCAAAAAAAAGAAAAAAGTGTCACTGAAGTCAGTCCACCCTTGCCACGTGTGCAGCTGTTGATGAGCCCACATTTTCCGACAACAAACACTTCCATCGGAAAATTCCTCCCCAGTTCTCAAGGATGAGCATTAATTTATTCCTTCTCTGAGTCCCCAGAGCTGCTCACAGAGTCAGCAATACCCAGAACGTGGCTGGTAAGACGACAGCCACACTGAGACTTGTGAATGGCAGCAAGCAGGCTTTGTGCTACCGGTAGGTGAGTGTGACACTGCTGTTACTCCTGACTTGCACCTCTGATGAGCTTACACAGAGGTCATTAAACCATTAAAACACCAACCTGAATCAGCTTCATAAAGAGGTCTGACTAAACTCAAGCAGTTAGCATTTCTGGTTTTTTTTTTAGCATATAGCTTAATTCTCCCTCCATTATAACTGGTTATCCTGTGGTTTACCTTTATATATTATGTATCTCTTTCCCCAAGGAAACCTCTCATGAGACCACCATGCCACTGACCACAGACAGCTAGAAAGCTGCCCCGGCATGCTTCTCTTATCTGAATGTGAAAAGTGACATCAGGCAGAGCCCTACCTCTTCTTGCAGTGGTAAATTAGACAAGCCAGGTTCTGTAAACACTTTTTTTTCTGCTTCAGAGAGACTTTATCTGTCCAAAAAGAGCCAAGTATGGATTTCTAAAAGCAGACTTAGATCTCTCAGCCAAGCACGTGCTGAAGCGTTGGTTATTCTATCCCATGACAGCAGAATTATAAAAAGCAGGTCAGTCCTTGCTACTTTTTAGCTTCTGCTTCTACTGGCATTCCAGGGTTTCCTTTTCCATGCCAGCAGAATTTTGGTTCAGGGTGCCAGAAAATGGGTTCTCAAAATCTGGATTTGCACAGTGTGTAGCCCCAGTTTAAACCATCTTTCTCCGTCTCTGGACTGGTTAGTCTGGGAGGCTAATGTGACTTTGTTAGCAGAAGGGTACAATGGGTCTCCTGGATGCTTCTGAGTGGGCAAGCGCCTACATCCAAAAATAACTTGCTTTTTCTTCTGTTAATTAATGTAGTGTTAATTGCAGTGTTTTCCTTAGAGTGAGAAACCTCATCATCTGCGGCATTTGCCAGACCTCGTGTACAAAGGCTGAATGTGCCAGGCATTTTCAGCTCCTCTAAAACCAAAGTAGTTTATGGAGTTCAATACCCAGGGCAAAACCACTGGACTCCTCACAGGAGCCAGAAGCCCACCCGCTGGCAGAGGGGGTTACAAGCTGAAGGTTTCCAAACATGTAGGTGTCTGTCAGTGCCATTTAGGAGAATGGTTCTTGTGGAGGTGTCTCTGTGAGAAGGTAGGCAAGCAAGACCAACAAGCAGGAATCTCATTGCTTTAGACACCCAAGACAGATGCCCAGCACAGCACAGCACAGCACTGCTGGGGCATGTACCATCTGAGGTAGAGCTTCCTCCATGAAGAGCCACTACACCATCAAAATAGTTAAACTACATGAAACTCCCTGAAGGATTATGACTGACATAGAAAAGAGATATCTTGCTTACCGGCCTTGGGAGATGGCACAGTCATCACTGCAGGAGGTCTTAGGAAGGGCAAAGGCAGAGTGGGTCTTACCTTAGGGCAGGGAAATGGCCTAGAGGATCTCTCGGAGTTCCTTCCAGCTCTGTTTGCTAGAGTGTTTTATTAATACAAGACTCTGATCTATTGAATGAAGACTTTACATAATCCAGACACTGTAAGATGAGTGAAAAATTGAGGACAGAAGTAAATTGCACATTTTTTAACAGTGGAACAGTTTATCTAAGAATAGCCTGGGTTCTCTTTTGCCTGATGCCTTGGCCTGGGTTCTCTTTTGCCTGATGCCTAAGTCAAGATTAGATAGCATGCTGACAGTTATGTGGTAGCTCAACACAGTTATAAGCTTGACACAGAATACACGAGGCCTGCTCCTCTTATGTGCTATTAGGGTTTAATTTTGATCTTTGAGTGGATTATTGGCCTGAAATAATTAATTGCTGATAATGGAACCATGAAGAGATTGTAGAAGAAAGACAGTAGACTGTGGAAGCCAACTTGCCTTTACTACAGAGCACAAAAAGCACAGGAAAGTTGGCTGGGAAGTAAATGCTCCCCTTACCACTTTCTCTCTCAAAAGCAGGACTCTACGTGTCACCCTTAAACTGATGGACTGTAACTGGCAAGAGTGTTCTCCCAGATGCAGAGTAAAGGCATTTCTTTCAAGGCCATGCTTCAGTAAGTATCCCAAACAGAGCAATCATCTAGCGAAACAAAAAACCCACCCAAATCCCCATATTTCAACCACAGTTGATGCCTAACATGAATGCCTGGAACATTTACAAGAACTGAATTCGTGCTGCTGTCTTCCCAGTTTCTTTCCTTAGTATTGCAGTCACATTTACCATGGTAAATGACTGCCATTTACCATGGTAAATGAGTGAGAGAAGAATTTGCAAGGTCATAAAAATCATGGATGTTCATGTTATGCGTGGTGAATGGTTGGGGAGGAGCAAGCACATTCTCTGATGTTACCCCACCAAACTCCACCCATCACGGCCCAGTCTCGAGGACTCATTCAAACTTATTGAAGGCCTATTCCATATATCTGTGAATTGTTTAAGTACAGAATATTAACAAATTCAGTGGCAACATACAGGAATGCATCTTGGTACATAACATGAGTGACTTTATTGTCTATGTATTAAGAGCTATACTGTGCCAAAAAATACTCTAAGTTATATCATGTCAGTCTGCAAGTGATGAAGTTACTCAGCTTATGCTGCTGTCAGAATTGATCATAATAAGCAAAGTGCAAAAAGTAATTTCAGGATTCCTTGTTGTGCACACACTTTTGGGAACATGTTAAATCAAATTGCAAAATATCTGGGTTAAATTGTTGCAGTCAGTATTGTAGTCATCAAAGATAATGTACTATCTCTTAACTGCTAAGGGGAGACATTTTCCTTAAGAAGTTATTTTGCAGCTTGTAAAGGACCAGACTCATCCATATCCAAAAGCTGCAGCATAGGCCATGTTAAAACAGTCTTTTGTTTCTAGAGATCAAAAATACATAAGAAATATAATTTTGGTACCCAGAGCAAGGGTCTTCTGTGTTCTTTCAGCTGAAGAATTGCCATAGTTTTAAGACGTTATTCTCCCCCTCAGGTCTTGGTTCAGCAAAATGTTTCAGCACACAGTTAGTTCTAATCCCTTAAATCATCCCATTCAAATCAGAGCTTAAACACTTTGCTGAATTGTGTTTGAAGTGGGGAATGAGTGCTTGAATTTTCAAAAGTCTCTAATTGCAATTAGCTATGCCAAGGGTAGTTTTTCATCTTATTTCTGTATTTGGTGGACAGTTTGGATTAGAAAAGAAATGGCTGAAACTCCTGTTTTATATACAAAACTCTTCTGACTACATGATGGGAGATTGTAATGCAGAGCTTTGTCTAGAGTAGTTTTGCCCTGGAATTTATTCCAACTTTCCAAAATAGAAGCCAAAGTTATCTTAAAATCCCAGTCTGTCTTATGAGAGCCTTAGGTCTCAGAGTTGTAATTAAGATACTGTGGCTTAACAAGTTACCAAGCATCAGCTAAACTGAGGTAATTGTCTGGATGCAAACCTTACAGTAAATGCTTAGCCTGAATGCTGAGTCAATTTATCCCTGGGCAAATGCAGAATAATGTAATTTAACACTTGGGACTAAGCTAAAATGAATCACTGTGTGTTTGCCACAGGCAAAGAGAGAGATGTAGGCAGTTGTCCCAGCTGAGGAGAGACATGATAACTCACAACCCTGGTCACTTGGGGAGTTTGAGCCCTTTCATGCTGCTGGGAATGGGAAACAACTGGTGCTTAACAGTTCTGCCACATTCTTCTACAGGTTTTTAAGCATTTACTGACCTAAGGAGATAGTCCAAACCCAGCACATGTTGGTAGTGACTGAAATGACCATTTGATGATGTACAATAAGGCTGATGGTTCTCAGTCCATTTCTGTAGGGTATGTGTTCATCACAGAAATTGTTGTGATGAAAGTAGAAGTAGAAAAGGAGCAATTTGCCCATCTGTATGAAGCTAATGAGATCCCCAGAAAAAAAGGTAATCAAGGAAAGGTATGGCAGAAATCTGTAGAGTTATGAACATCTTCGAAAGGATGGATAGGGAATGATTTCACACTGTCTCTTCCCGTTCAAGAACTAGGGAACATCAAGAGAAACTAGGTGGCAGGACAAAGAAAGGAAGAGAAGATGCTTTTCCACACATTTTGCAATTCAGCTGTGGAACTTCTTGCTGCAGGCTTCTGTTGTTGTGGAAAATTTATTTGGGTTCAAAAATATCTAGACAAATTCACAGGAGTAAAATCCATCAAAGGGCTTTAACCAAAAATAACATATTGGCTCAGGAGGTCAGTGAGTCACAAATTGTTTGGTCTAGAAGTACCTGAAGAAGGAGTCAGACAGAACCCAGCTCTGGGCGAGTGACCACATGTGAACATTAAAGGGGGCACAGTGTATATGAAGTGTAGGTATATCATGAAGGACAATCAGAGAAGTTCTTGCAACCCTTACAGCCTTTGGAAGACATCATCTTGTGTATAAAATGTCAGCCTCAGCAGAGAATGAGGGCCAAGACTGGGCCACAGGGGTGAACTCATCTGTTGCTTTAAACCAGAGGCATTTTAAGGAAGCAATTCCTTCAAAGCATGGGTAAAGGACTGTGATGTGGTGCGGGGCGGGGGGGTGATATTCTACGGGGAATTTGGCATATTCAAATGTGTACAATCATCTCTCAGGCCTCTAGCATTTGCATTTGATGGGGATAAGAGGCAGCTGTATGCAGATTCATGAGTAATGAGGTCAGGAACTGAAGCAATTCTTGCCAGATACCTTTGCCTGGGTAAGCCAGGGAAAAGCAGCCAGGGAAACTTAAGATATTTACCAGGAATCATTAGGTTTGATCTATAGACCATAATAACTGCATACAAGATACTGGAAGTAGCAGAATACCCTTTAAATATCCCTTTACTATTCAAAAAAGGAAGAGAAGTTGTCCAGCATGGTTCAGTAACAGACATAGAGGATCCTTTAAATTAGTATTTTCTTAAAGAGAAGGGACCGATCTGAACCCCATGGAAGTCAAGGACATGCTTAATGATGGGAATGTGTCACATTTTTTAAGTCTATGGGAAGACAGCTGGAGAACAGAGCGTGATATTCAAACACCTTTTCCAATGGTCAAAAGGTTAAAAGTGAGCTTAGCTTGAACCTTGAGGATTTGAAAACGCTAACATAACTGTCAATCGTGAGATGGAGACTGGGATAGGAATTTGCAGAATTCTTTCCCAGTTGGAGCAGCAGACTGAAATAAATGTGATTTCCTTCCACAAAGACCGGCATAAATTTTTCTGCTTATAAAAGGATATTCAATGGCTCAAATGGGGAATACACAAGTTGGGGAATAAATGGGAAGGCAGCAGTTCTGCATTCCCCCCTATGATTATGGGAATGGGGAGGTGGGGGTGTCCAGACAAAATGGGAGACCGGATTTCAGGCTGCTGTGAAAAAATGGATACATAAAGGGGAACATTGCCTTGTAAGGTGTCCAAAACAATAATCTCCAACTCAGTATCAATAATGTCTTAGCTAAAGGATGGTGCCCTTTTATGGGCATCACACTTCAAAAAAGCAACAAAGCAACTGGTGAGATCCAGAGGAAGAGACTGACCAAAGGTCTAGAAAACTCTAAAGCAAAGACTGAAAACTTTACGGTGTTCAACACGTTCTCTGTCTTCATGTTTTAAAGAGGAATGGATATAGAGGAAGATGATGAACAGCTCGGGTTCTGTGGTGAGCAAGAAGACAAACTGCAGGCTTAAACAGGCAAGGGAAGGAAGCATCAGCTTTGCACTGGGAAAATAGCAAGAGCAGTGAAGCTCTGAACTGCTTGCCTGGTTAAGTCACGGTGTCTCCATAGCTGAAGGTTTACAAGGACAAATTAGACAGATACATGTGAGCAGTGATACGGGCAAGGCATGTGCACTTCAACAGCCTTCACACAGGGAGCTACTCACAGTGACCCCAAGTCACTGCTGCAGAGTCATTCCTTCCCTAAGTCCATTCCCATTGCTGACACTTCTCTATTGTACCATTTATAGTGGAGCAATGGGCACTTCTGTTATTTAAGGTGCATTTACACCATTCTTAGTCCAGAAGCCACACGTGTACTAGGAGATGGCTCCAAAGATTATGCGGCTTGTGGTTTGATGCCAGGACAAAGAAAAAGAACTGCACAGTGAGAGAAAAGTACCATTTCCCTCCCTTTTTGCCACGTTAATATTTTCAAACTTTGTAATCTTAGCTTTCTGCCATGTCAGATGCCTTTTCACAGTATCTGATTAATAAAACACTTTTCTATTTACTTTTGTTCGTGTAACCTCCCTATTCATGTGATTTGTTGAAGGCATACGAGGTGACACATTTAAAACATCCTCAGTGACAAGTGCCTGGATATTTGTAGGTCCCTTTAAATCACCTCCTATCCTTGGGTGCTATGTATTCAGCTGCATAACTACTGTCCTGCTTTCTGCATTCCACAACTGTAAATCTCTTTGTTCCCATGGATAATGTTTTTACTGTTTCTCGCATAGGGGCAATGATGTCAACGAGACTGTAAGATGGGTTGTAGATGCTCTGATGGAAACTCCTCAAGTCTGGGGATAGGAAAACACATATGTGTGTCCAGACTGACCCTCCTCTAACTCTGGGTGCTCATGTTAGGAGCAGAGTTACTGTAGACACTCTGTGCATATATTTGAGAGCAAAAGAGGGGTGCTTCCTAACAAATACAGATCTAAAACAGACAAAATTTTGAAATGTTAATGTCACTGCACAGTCTAGGTGGGGATCCCCATTGGATAACAGTCATGACATGGGTACCTCTGTTTTAAGCATCTCAGAGATGACAGGCTGAATCCAGGTTCATGAAATGCTTTACAGAAGTTAGACTTCTGTTTGTTTCTTGTTCCCATAACCTCACCTGAAAAGATCATCTGTGTCGGTTTTTGTCTCATGTGAGGAGCTTTCCCTTTAGATTTTGGATTTCTCTGCTGCGTTTGAGGACAGTACAAAAAGGCTTCCCAGAGACCCAACATTGCTTGCCACTGGGTTTCTGTCACATACCATTCCCATGAGCAAAAATCTGTGGTTTCTACTTGGTCAGGAGAAAACCTACCTGTCCCTCCAGAGTCAGTGATTTCAGAAGAATCATCGCTAGGTCTAATTTTAATTTCTAGTGAGCAAGTGCAGGCAGACAGCAACACAAGCAGAGTAGTGTTGTGAGCGACTTCTGGTGAAAGTAGACTTGCAGAGGAATGCAGGCCAAAGTCACATTTGCTGATGTCCACTGTCATCAAGCAAAGACCTACAAGTTTCTAGTTCCTTTGTCAGGGAGAACGGGAATGACCCCTCCAATTTTTCTTGAAGTCGCAGCTTAACTCCAGGATACCCCAAACTGACCTTGGAGGGTCTAGAGGGTGCCAGACCCTGTCTACATTTTTTTGGGGTGTCTTGGTGTTAAGCCGTGACAGTAACATTCAATTTGACCACACAACAGACTTTCTTGCATTCAGAAAGCAAAATAGTTCTTAAATATCCCATCTGTAGGGTTCCATCACAGAAAAATGAGTGGTCATATCTTTCAAGAGGCTTAATAAAAACGTGTTTTATTTTCTATCCTTTGGGACACCATAGGGACATCATCATAAAAGTCCCTGGATCATTCAGTTTATGGCTATGACAGAAAACCTATTAAAAGTTCCCTCTGTGATGATAACATTCACTGGGTTCTCCAGCCCCCTCTCTTTCCTGCTGTCAGACTCTGGTGATGAGTTCAGGTGCAGCAGGCACTCAGAAAAAGTAGTGTGACAACAGGTTTAATTTCAGCTGGGGACTAAGATGAGGCCAAGACCATTAGAGGTGATTTAAGGCAGGTGGGGTTGAACCTGTCATGAGTGTTTCAAAATGCTCTGTTATTCTTAATGTATGATTACACTAGTCCCTACAGATCATCCCTGGATTTATGGTGTTTGCATAAATGCTTGGCTGTAAATTAGAAAATGTTTTT
Source organism: Pandion haliaetus (assembly GCA_013401275.1). Lineage (NCBI taxonomy): Eukaryota > Metazoa > Chordata > Aves > Accipitriformes > Pandionidae > Pandion > Pandion haliaetus. The sequence goes on from VYZV01015959.1 coordinate 233,605, forward strand.
GAGCAGTGCTTCACTAGCTGAAAGCCATAGATTTGCAATCCCTGCTGAGCCATCAACCATCCTAGGGGAGATAAGCCAAAAAGAACTTGACTCCTGGGCTCAGCAGCAGTGGTGAAACATGCAGGACCATCAACATTTCTGGAAGACATGATGTCTCTTTTACAGATTAGTTGTGTTCCTGTGCTTGGGCAGTGACAAGCAAGGCAAGAGGCATTTGGTTTCCCAGGTATCTGTTCTTGTGCTTAAAAGGACAGCACAACTAAGACTGGATGGTATCTGAATTTGTGTCTTTGGAATTCAACCTTGCTCTTGCCTGCTGAGTGAAGACCTTTTCCAGGGGGCACAATTTCAGGTGTGTTGCAGGTCCTGCAGGCTAGTGTGGCAGCTGCTGCTGGATGTGATGCTGGTTGCATCCATCTCTCAGGCTACAGAAACTAATGCCTAACCATGCCACCTCAATCATCTATTGAGCCTCAGGCAGACCTTTGAGCTATTTGTTCAGCTGGGGCAAGTTTTCCTTCTTAATCTTTTCAGCTTGGCAGGAGCACTGCTGAGCACACAAGGAAGCTCATCAGCTGCTGGCTGGATGTTTGGACAAGGGGATAACTCCTGCTGAGGCTGGTGAGCTCCAGTCCTGTCTAATTTACATTGTTATTTATTCTGCAGGCATTCCTCCGCTTCTTGAGTACAAGCTGGCTTTTCAGCACGTTTACAGCCACACTCCCACAGAGAGCTCGGTAGTGACAGACAGCTACACACAGAAGCAACAACCTCCTTGCACCATGGAGGACTGGTGCTTGTAGGCCAGCAGTAACAGGCTGTCCCTTTCTGTGGAGAACAAAGAAGATTGATTCACCAGGGTCCATCTACTTCAGGTTCTGGGGCCTTGTATTTTGTTCAGATTGCTGCAGTTTTCAAGTCAGTTTTCCAGGTATATGTCATTCCCAAGCAAACCTGGAAACTAGGAAGTTGTTTGCCCTTCATCCTCCAGGTGAGATTAAGGTGACTGGGTCAATGGCATGTGAGCGAGTGGCACAACGGATCACCAAATGTGACCATGGGGTCACTCACAAGGTCAAACCTGCTTGGTGACACTGCAAGCTCAGCTGGAAAGGGCTGCACAAGGCAGGCATGCACAGGCCTGCATGACAAAAACATGCACAGCATCTGAGTACAGAGTTTGGTGCTTCCCCCAAGAGGAGGAGTGTTCTGGAGGTAAAATCCATTTGGTGTTTCAGAGTACTTGAAACCCTTTGGTGCTGTGTGGTCATTTGAATGCCCATTCTGACAAAGACATTATCCTGTAGGAACGAGCAGGAAGAAAACATCACTGTATACTCCCTCAGCCAGTAAACTGCATCCTGGGGAGTCTGATGGCCATGACCAAAACTTGCGCTTTATCTTTTCACTGTCACTGCCTCCTCTCAGTGCACCCTCCCCTGCTCCTGCAAGTCAGAGATTAGCTTGGGGTGGCCATAACCCCTTGTCAGTGGGAACGGCAAACAAAACGTGCCATTCGCTTTGAGCAACACTTCAAGTCTGTTGGGATGGAGTCAAACCTTGGCAAGGGGAGAATGGCTTTGGTGTCTTCTTTGGCAGCCAACTGCACCTGTCTGAAACATTCCCAAGACAACTAAGAACTGGTAGATGAAATATCACTGGATGGACACAGCTTGCTGTAAGTAAAATCCTGAACAAAAACTTGTGTCTTGCAACAGCAGCTGCTAGTGTGGATTTTTTGCTTCATGCTGATTGCCTCTTGGACTAGGTCTGCCTGCCACGTAGTGTTCATGACGGGCACAAGCCTCAGACCAGGAACTGCTGGTCTGAACGTAGTGTCACCTGGGAGGTGATGAACACAAACAAAGGCACCTCTTTAATTTTTATAGCGCTGCTAAGCGCTTTCTTTTGTAGGGTTGGATTTAGCTCAGAGCCCATGGCTGCCTGATGACGTGTGAATGGGATGTCGGTGAGGAGCTGACCTTAGAGCTGATGACAAGTTGTACTGGCAAAAACTGGTGTAGCTGAGTGAAGGCTGAAACCGCGTAGCAGTAAAACCAAGGCAGGCTTGGCGCAGGGTGCAGGAAGCAGGCACAAATATGTGGCATGGCAACTACTGATTAACACAGCAACACCGTGACACAGGCTTGATTAGGGCATGGATGGCTCAGGAGAGAACAGCATCTTAGAAAAAAAGCCCACCAAAACCAAGCAAACAAGGTATGGAACTGTGAAAACCAAGCTGAGCTGCCACATGCGTTGTTTCTATATTGCACTCCTAATTTAAGTGAAATTTACAGCAAGGATTATACTTTTCCCCTGCCTCCTCCTTTTCTTGTGGACGTACTTCTTTTCCTTTACCTGGGACCAGAGGACAGCCTGTCTGTAAATCTTTATGACTTTCCTGCTGTTTTATATTACTTCTGTAGCTCTGAAATACCCTGCCTTGTCCCTGCCTTCCCTCAGGCAAATTTCCCATGTTCAGGTTTCTATTCAAAGTGATCCCAGCACTTCTGGAAAGCAAGGGTGATATAGCTTCTTATATCATTCCTGTACTCTGGGCAAGGATTTTCGTGTCACCTAGAGAATTCATTTATGTGATTAGATATACATGCACATAGATCCACACAGTCTTTTGCAAGCAAGCAGGACATGTTTTGCCCACACTCCAAACTGGTCTAACAGCCATGGAAATGCAATCACAAGGTGCTGAGTGACAACTAATATACCTACTTCTCAAAAGCGCTTATTAGCTGGGCTCACCAATGCACTAAAATTGCTGCATTACTTCCCACATGGAGCTGGCTTGTGTTGGGTCAATTCAGAGCACAATATTTCATGAAGACAGACCTGACATTTCATCCCATAGGGTACTGACTTCTTTTAATGAAGTTTATCAGATTCAGATAGAAAAAACAGGATCACAGGAGTAGAAAAATCTCCATAGACTACCAGCCTTGAGATCATAGATGAAGAACCTTTCTGTAAGGACTAGCAAGACCCCAAAATGAAGTGAACAAGACTGATGTTGACAGTTTATTACAGTTCTTGGCTGGATTAATGAACATACATACACTGGTTTTTTGGTAAGGCATTGTATTTTATGCCAAAATCTGCTGTGATTTATGTATTACTTTAAATTTGAACTAGAGCTCATTGGTGTATTTTCAAAATAAGGACATTTTGCAGAAGCATATTGTTCTGGAGCCAGAGCAAATCACACAGATGTGTCTGTCTGACTACTAGCCTGAGTCAGGGTAAGCAAAGCCAGCATTAATCTGCAGGGGTAAATCCACTTACCCCACATTTCTCCCATCCCCTTCTCTGCTCTTGTAGCAGCAGTAGCATCCCTGTGGTCTCATGATCAATGGACTCAGGGATCTGATCTGGTTGAAAATGAGTGGAAGTATGAAAGCAGTTCAGTTTCAGTTGGCTGAGCTTTCCAGTCTTAATTATCATGTGGCTGGAGCAGGACTCTCTCTTTCAGTGGCAGCAGAGTTTGCACTGGGTGATTCTGACTAGGAGCTAGGCTGAAGCTTTCCCAAAGGCTGCTGATGATACATCAGCACTAGATCACAGGGACATGTATCCAACACCCCCTCAGACCTGCTGTATCAGGCAAAAGACATAAGCCAGAGACTGCAACTCACATAAGATAGTCATCTGCACTGGTTTCTTAAGGGCAACCCCTTGTTCCCTCCAAAGCCTCCTTGCTTTGTGCAGACTCAGGTATCCTTGTGCAATGGATCTTGAGTCCTCAAGGCTTCTGGACCATAGTAATAACAAGATGACCCTGGGAAAATGGTTGATTTAATGTATCTGAAACAACTGAGCTGGCTGCTTGCCTCTACCCTTTACCTATGTGTAAATTACAATCACTTTTGAGACCAGGAAGGAGAAAGGCACTGAAGCCTAAAGAAGAGAATAGTGTAGAACAGGACCTACAAAACCTACATGGAGCATTCATGTCCCAGCATCCAGCTACAAGACATGTAACTTATCTGTTTAGTTGCCTTCATCTGGGTCAGATGCAGTGCAGAGACTGGTGATGCAGAGCACAAGAAATTAGGCTCCTGCTATGAATCATCCTCTAAAGGAACTCCTGCTTTGGTTTCAAAGGATGGTGAGTCCTTACAGATTTCTAAAGTAAACCAAACCACACCTTGTGTATTTGGGAGAGAAAGCAGCCAGTTTTGCTCAACTTTCCCGTGTGAAAAACCTTTCAACTGGCAGCATTCTCCTCACATATCAGAGAGATCTCTTCTGAAACCCCCAAGGTTTTGGGACCTCATTCCAGCAGCTGGTTTGCCATGCCCAAAGCCCTCCATCTAGAAGTTCAGGTGGCTGAGGCCCCAGTTGTACCACAAAAGGGGTTTTGTAGGTCCCATGAAGCTCCCTGAGACCTTCCACTGAGGCTCAGAATGTGTTTTTTTCCTCTTCCCCATTCCTGGGGAGTCACAGGATCCTTCCTTCAAGAAGTGCAAGGCCAGGTCTGAGTTGTCTATCCCCAGAGCAGGGAGGAAGAGAAAGCACGGCAACTGTGGGGTCTATCTTATCCATTTTTCTGACCCAGACTAAACACCACTGGGTGGTACAGACAGATACCTTGGACCTCTTCATGGAGAGGTTAGGTGCTGTGTGGGGCTCTGCTCTGTTATCCTCATGCCACCCTTTTTCTGTTTTTGTCCCCTACCTGCTGCCAAGTCACTGTTTCCTGTGAAAGGGGGTTTATTATTTTTTCTTGTTTGGGCAAGCTCTGGACTCATCGCTGAGAAATTCATCAGGGAGAGTAGTTACCACAGATGCCTGCAGGGCACCAAATAAGAATGGGGCTAGTGTACAGAAATACTGCGGTGCGAGACATTTCTGACACAAGTCCTGCACAACTCTTCGTAGAATAAAGACCCCATATCCTAATTGACCTAGAGTTTTTGACTGCTCTGAACAGCAGTCCCATCGTACCCTTTAAATCATAAATCCTACAGCAGAGGACAAGGAGAACAAATAGCCTGAGAGTTAAGACACAGTTTGTAGGCTTGGGAAATTTGATTGCGATTCTTGGCTCCTCCAAGAACTTCCTTCCTGACCTTTTGCAAGTGGTTTCATTCCTTCTGTGGAGCAATGCTTATTGACAGACTCTCCTCAGTATTGCTCAGACCCAGGCCTGGAAAATGGGGACTGTGTGACTTTTCTTCTTTTAGATACTTGTCAGGTCAACTTAGATGAGAAGGTGTTTGGAGGGTGGAAAATGAACAACAAAAAGCAATTCAGCCTGAAGGCATACATCCAGCATGGAAAACCTGAACCCAAACATTCAGCTTTGGCAAAATCATAAACAACTGAAAGCAGCATGTGTTGTAATAGGAGGCACTGGGGAGCCTTGCAAGTGGCCAGTGCTCCCAAGTCAGCCTCTAATAAAGTCACTGATTTTTGAGCACATCATCAACCTGATTTTTGCTGAGGCTTTTCAGTGATGGTGTGATGCCAGTCATCCCAAACTACAACACACCGTGGATAGAAAAAAGCACACTGGGTGGCGAAACCCTCCCCATCTTGATAGTTTCAAGCCACCACGTAGAAAGTTGTAGTCAAAAAGTGTCCTCAGAATTGCTGCTTTTCTCCCAGCACAATCCACATGTGCCCTTTTGAAACTTAAGACCTTGTAAAATGCTGAAAGGGTACGAGGACCGTCATGCACTCAGAGTGCGAGATAGCACAGAATCTGCTCCTGGTTACTTCACTTACAGGGAGGAGTTTATTATGGTGGGAGTCCTGAATAACAGATTATACCCCTATTTCACAGAGAAAAGCAAAATCCCTCTAAAATAATCCATGCCAGATCTGAGCAACGGGGAAAAAAAGAAATTCCTTCCCAAAGCCAAATCTGGCAATGGGATTAATCTGGATGGCATGAGTACCTCACACCTGCGGTGGTCCAGGGGAAACTCTCACTGCCTCTAGCAGCATCAGGATGCTCGCCCCATACCCTGTCTCTAGCTACAGCTCAGGCCCAAAGCACCAGGAGAAAAATGGGTAAAAAGAGACAAAATCGGGACTATGAATCATGGGAAATAAACTCCTCCTTTACCCTCTGTCTAGCTGATGTGAGTCCCCTACAATCTCTGTAAGCAACAGTGCAAATAGGATCAACAAGGTGTCAATAAAATACTCTCACCTTCCCTTGCAGGAAGCCACAAAAAGACCCATGCATCTCCTTGTTGAAACCTTTCTCTTAACTCCAGGTATGCCCTGATCCTGCCACAGGATCCTAACTTCATCAGGGTCCTCTCTGAAACTATGCACCTTCCCTTCCAGAAGGCTGTTTCAAATAGGCATACAGGCTTACAGCTGTAAATGTTTCACTGCTTGTTTAGACTGTCACTGACCAGGAAGCATCTGCAATGATTTTGTATGGAGGAGGCTTGGCAGCAGTAAATTACCAGCTGACCTGATGTTGTGGTTGTTTAGCTTTTTCTTCTTCTTTTTTTCTTGCTCCTCCAAGGAGATCTGGGATCCGGGACATGTTAAACATTATTTTGCTGACTTTAAATCATTTTGCAATATTGCAGTAAAGTTGAATGCCAAACTTAAGCCTGTAAACTCTATTTTTAACCTTGACTTTGTCAGTGCAATGGATACTGTCATATCAAAGTATTTAAGGGTTTGTGGTAAAACTTCCTCAAACCAATTTTTGCTCAGATGAGAATAGTCTTACTGGAAGCCTATACAGATAGGAGCTATAAAAATTGGGTTTAAAATTGAATCAGGCTGCAGGAAGAAAACAATCCTTTTGTACCACAGCAGCATAAAAGCAGGCGGTTTTTGGAACAGCGATGGGTTCCGTTCAGAGCATATGCATAAAACCAGCCTAACTCCAATGTGGTCCTGAAAGGATCCCATGGATGAAAGCTCTTGTTCTGCAACACTTCTGCAAAATGGTGCTGTATTAATGTAACAGAGCTACCCCTTGTCAGCTGAGCTAGTGTGGTTATTTGCCTTCCTAGCCCTTAAGAGATGGACACACACCAAGTTAGATTTTGAGCACCTTTGTGGCAAGGACCCATTGCCCTGAGAATTACAAGAAGGAAGGCTTATCCATAGGCAAGTGGCTGGCTGGGCTTGCCTGTGGGTGAAGCCAGTGCTGGACATCCCACACGGCTCATGTTGGATGGCTGGTCAGTGGCTGCTGGGCATGGTACCAGCCACGCAGGACTCTGCGTGTGTGAGCCATGAGAAGAGTCGGTAACTCCTGCATGTAAAATGAGGCAAAAGATGCTTAGTTTATAGGTATACAGAGTGTGCTCTTCATGGAGGCATCCAGCTTTCATCTTCTGAAACCAGGGAGACAACTGCCTACGGAGCAGGGAGTCTGAGTGCAGATGCACATCTGGATCACACCCATGCAGATAGCTGTCTCTGCAGCACGGCAAGCACACAGTCCAGTAATTTCTGTCAGGAGCTCAGGTCCACTCTCCAGGAACCAGCTACCAGAAATATGATGCCACATGAAAACCCTGAGCTGTCACTGCAGCAGAGTAAAGCTGACAACTGCATTTGAGCCTACTGCTGTTTTAGACACAGACTAGAGTGCCAGAGAGTTGGATGCTATTCATCTCCAGGAATATCATTGGGAAAGTTGTTTGGGAGTGTGTATATTTTTGTTTGTTGGCTTGGTTCTTTATTTTGTTGGCCCTCCTGTGCTAAAACACAAACTGTGGAATTAGAAAGTTGTGGAAGAACAGATTTTACCTGAGAACCCAAAAGCACCTTTGTGAAATTTGATGGACACTCTTGGACTTGTCTGAAAAATAGGAAATTTTTCAAGGTAAACACACCATATCTACCCAACAACAAAGAATATAAATGAGTCTCATATACTTACAGCAAGACTGGGAAATACTGATGGTAAAAAAGTGAGACACAAAGATGAGGAAAAAAAGACATTACTTATGAAAAATTGCCTTTCAATATCACAGCAATTTACTACCTACTTAAACTGCAGGAGCCTTTCAGGATATCCTAGCTGGATCAAAGGATACTGCCATGACTAGATCCTTATTGATGATATTGTAAAGGAAAAGATGAACTAAAGAAAAAGATGCTGAGATCAGGAGTAACAGCCTGAAATGACTCTGAAGAGCATGTTAAGTGCTAATTCCCTCAGTTTTCCATTAGGATAGAAAGATGATGGGTTGAGGTCTAGTTCAGCTTCTCTTGGTGCTGATGGGGCTGCAGATACCCCATCTTGGGCTCTTAGATAGCTTCTCATTCCACACAGGGTGGTGGGCAGCTTTCAGTTTCTGATTGTGCCCCATCCTGTTTTGGCTATATCTGCACTGCTCTTGTGCAGGAGCCCAGAGGGCAACCAGGAGGACAATACCGTCCCTTTCACCTACTTGGCTTCCTTACAGACAAGCTTCAGGTTGCACCTATTTCTGCCTTCTAGCTGACTAAATCACCTCGTGGACTGTGTCGGCATCAGTCACCTTTTAGTACACAATGGTGCACACTCTAAAAAGCACTCAGGACTTGGCTTATTTTCTGAGAAGAGACTCTAGCCCTGCAACAAGCATGTTGTTTTAGAATGGGACTCTGGCTGAGAGTTTGTAGGACAGATGCAAATGCTACTTGGGAAGCAACAGACCCAATAGAAGGAAATGCAACAATTAAAGGGTCTTGTCCTGAAAAGTCCCATGTGTTCAAGCAGAGCGCATGTGCATCCAACACAGTGTGACCAAAACATGCATTCGTGCTTGGAAACTGTGCTTACGCAAGAAAGTGCTTAAAACCTGGCCCAGGTCAAGTCTCAACTGGAAGAAATTTACTTAAATGACCCATCTGGAGGTGTTCAACCACCAGACTGCTTCTGGGGTATAAGCATTCCTGGCTTTGGGCACGCATTCACAGGCAAATGTAATGGTGCACAGCTGCATCACACCCCCATGAGAAGAAGGCTCACATCTCACATCTGGACACAAGTCTGTCAGACCCACCACCTTGCTGTGCTAGATACACCTTTCCCATCACTATTCAATGACTTCTTGGCTCTGCTTTATGATGCTACTCTCAAACTATAAATGACACAAAAAGATGCATTTTCACATGTTTACGCAATGGTGTGTCCTCTTTCTGCCCAATTAAATCCCCAGCACCAGTGCTTTCTCAAAAGGAACTGAAAAGTGGCAATAGGAGATATGCCTGGCTCCTGCTCTGACAAGGTCATGGTTTTCTTCATTGGATTTGGGCTTACCAAGTTGTGCTTAATCAGCTTTCAGGACGTGGCTGGTTTATAGCATCTGGATTCACAACAGTAAAACTGGGTCACATCACATGTGATGCATGATATCTATATTTAATTTTCATACCAGCACCAGATGCCTTAGAAACTGGACAGTTTGTATAAGTGCTGAACCTCCTCTTTTCTTTAACCTCACCACAATTTCATCAGCACCAAACAGGCTGAAGCATTCCTGTGAAGTGACCAATTAAACCACATTAATTATTTAAAAATAAAAATAGATAAAGTGGTTTTTTTTTTTTCCCTTGTGTCTTCTGAACCAAGTGCTAGATGGAATTTCCACACCAGCCCCCCAAATGAAGATTTATTCTTTGAAAAAGATTAAATAAAAAAGCAAAAGACAAAAATAAACTCTTTTAATCTTTCCAACTAACATTGACTTTGAGTAAATTGGAAATAATTCAGTCGTTATAATTTTAGCTGGAGGTGATGATAGCCTGAGAGATCTTATTTGTTTGCATGGTCTCTGACTGCAGGGTGCAAAAGTTTGTTTTGCAACTTTGCTATGGAAATGTGGCTTAACGTACTTTTATTTATGAAGGGAGAGGACACAAGCAGGGTATATGGACACACCTTTAATTGCTCTTATTTAGCAAATAAGCGAGTTCAAGAAGGAGCTCTCGTTCCTTCTCTTGTTAAACAAGTTGCAGTGATTTTTCTTTTAAAGAAAGTGACCTACAAACAATGCTGGAAGAACATTGTTGGGAATGCATTCAGCAGGAATGGATAGTCTCCTTTGTAGGACTGTGTGATTACTAGAGGGAATCCCTAGCAGGGGCTATTGGATTTAAGCTTTTCAGGTTAATACACACTCGCAGGAAAGCAAAAACCAAAGACAGAATCAGATTTTAGCAAACAGTTACAAAAACTGTGAGAACAATTTTGGAAAATTTGTTATGCGTTTAGGCAGAATATGAGCATCTTTTCTCAGATTCATAACAAAATTTCCACAGAATCTGGGAATAACCGCTCCCTTCTCCAAACTCAGTAGTGTATGGGAAAGTGAATGATCACCCACAGGATGTTGATGCCTTAGATCTTTAAGTACATGCTTTTTATCAATACAGTCACTCTTCCACAGCCTTGAATCCAAACGTTCCTGCTAGAAATTCAGAGAAGTTTGGATCTGATTCCCTAAAACTGTGTGCTCTATGGGCTCCCAAGAAGCTGCAGCTGATCTGAAAGTACCGGATTTTCAGATGATAGGGTTCAATTTCCATGAGCTGAAATTGCAGAGGGTTAAGATTCATGATTGCGCTCCAAAGCACTCAGTTGTGCTTGCAGAGGCATGCAAAGAGTTGGATATGGAACAGGCAAACACCTGAGATGTAAGTAAACTTGGGCAAATATTTTACACCCAGGAGAGGTCTCATCTGGGCCACTTAGAAAATAGGATACTAAATGCACTACTTTTGCCTTAAAGCTCAAAATACTCTTCTCTTTTTCCTTCCCCACCACAATAACTGCGTATAAGGAAGATATGTTTGCCATCGTCCCTGAGCATAACCCAATGGAAAACAAAAGAGCTCATTCAGTGACTATCCCTAGCAGGAAGCATCATTAGAAAGGGGAGGTTACAGACAACAGCAGTCTGTACAGAACAGGACTGCTCCCGATGAGCAAACATTGCAAGATTTACTGGAAGACATCAACTGCTTTATACATACTCCCATTCTCCCCTTATGTTTTCTCTTCCCTCATCTGACCACGAAGATCTCAATCCATCCTTTTCAATTAATTGCCTTTACTTTTCACCTCTCCCTGAGCTGGGTGCTAGGAATTTGCTTGATGAGGCACTTTCTATTATTCCATTTCTGTTATTCCCAAGTTCTCCTCGTTTTAGTGTGGAATGTGCTCTAAGTTATGGTGTTTACAGCCAGTTGCTAGTCTTTTATACAGGTCCCAGGGCTGTCTGCATTCGCTCCAAGTATGAATGCTCAAGTTTTATGGGGAAGAGAAGAAAAAACCCTGGTTCATTTTTTTTCTGTCCTTGCTGCAAGACAAATGTTTAGCTGCCTTCCTGTTAGCAGCATTCAGATAACCCGCAGAGGGTCAGTTTTCAGCATAGACTGGGGGGAGAAGATGAGTGTACATATTGGAAGGGTCTCCAGATTCCTATTAGCAGGAATTGCAAGGCTAATTCTCTGCAGTCCTTCCTAGAAGTTTGGCTCCAAATGTTCCTTTAAAAAAAAAGAAAGAAAAAAACCCCAAAACTTTATGTTGTTAATTTGGCTCTTAATTTGCCAATTCTGTCTCATGAATATTGTCCTGTCCCTTCACGTGTTCTCCAATAATGTAGGCAGACTGAAATTTTACCCTCCCTGACCTCCTTGGGAATTTCAGTCTTGTTTCTATTCCTGCTTCCTCATCAAGTTTACTAAGAGTCTTAGAACACACTGCAAACTGGCCATGGACACAGAGGAATGCAAACACAAGCAACTGCCCCAGCTATCCAAACAAGCTCCCCCTTTCCCAACCCATGCTGGGAGCCTTTGGGTTCCACCAGTTCCCCGAGTACAGGTGCTTTCATGCACTATTCTGGTTGAATTTTCAGTGACCCAAAGACTCCTTTTCCAGTGAAAAGTCAGAAAAAAGGACAGCTGGATGCACTCATAGGATAATTTAGAAGATGACTGAGTGAGGACATGGTGCAATATGACATAACGTAAATGTGTTTGTGTCCCTGAAAAGTTCTTGGCTTGGTGAACCTCTCACCATGGGTGTAGGTAAGTTTGGCTAAGCTACCCTTGCACAGTTGTCTTGGTCTTTTTTTGGACCCATATTCCTGAAGCTCAGGACATAGAAGGGGCTTTTATCCCCAAGTACCAAGGGGTACTACGTAAAAATACACCACACAGGTGTTACTCCCTGGGGAAGCTGCAGCTAGACTTGATCAGAGCAACAGCATTAAGATGCCTTGTTAAATTCATATTGTTCTGCAAACTCCTCCTCTCCATGAAAAGTCAGAGCTCTAATCAATGCTGTTGGAATGTTGCTGGATACAAGGCATTGTTACCTTCCTTAAAACAAGCAGAAGTCAGATTTCTGACTGATTTCTTTTACTGGGACCATTTGTAGCTCTCTCACTAAACTAGTTTCAGAGCAGTAATTGGGTCTCAATCCTGTTGACAAAGACCCACCAGTTCAAAGCAGTTAGGCTGCAGTAACACTCCTTGCTTAAGATAACAATCCAAATAACCCAAAATCACAAGCCCAAGGAAGTGCTGTCTGTCCTAATCCAACCTCAGGCTATTGGCTTTGGCAAACCAAGTGGCTTTGGCAAGCTGCTTTCCTTGGTTATCTTAATTGAGAAGCCACTTCTTAGACATGCATGCTTACACCTTTGCTTGCTTACACACACTGGGAAGAAAAGCTGAGTTTCTATAACCTCATTCACCAGGCTACATCAACAACTTGGCATAAGTTGCCATGAGGTTTATTGGATATGTTCTTTTTGCTACTGTTACTCTCAGATTCAAGTTTTGAATTAAAATGCTCACAAGTTCTTTTCCTTCATGATTTTAGTTAGCAAAATAAGTTTTGTTACTGGACTCCATATTACTTCTCTTCATTTATGGCCTAAAACTTATGCTAAAGCCTTGGCATTAAGTCCCTTTGGCTATATGGACCTTGACAGGAATAACCTTGTTATCAGAAATAAATTCCCTGAAGGCTTTTGGGCACATCAGTCCTGCAGAAATCAGTGGCAATTTAGGAATGAGATTCTTAAGTTCTAAGCCTAACAATTTAAAACAAGCCTAAGGATTCAGATGACCTTTGTCTAGACTCACTCAACATTACTTAGTTCCTTATCTTTCGTTTCCTTGGACTTTTGTTACATTCTTCCTTTAGGTCCAGGTTAGTTAAAGAGTGTAACAGTAGAGCCCTTCGGATACGGTAATTTCTAAACCTCCCAGAGAGCGGGATTGTTTAGGCTGTGCAACAAAAGGGGACAAAAAAAGCAGACGCGTAAGCACAGCCCTTGAGATAGGCAGTAGCAGCATACAAAGGTCACAGACCAGGAAACAGTAGCTTGCAGACAGACAGGATTGTTGACAGAAGTGTTATCATTAGAAAATGTTGCTGTTTCAACCTTCCCCCGCCCCATCTTTTTACAAGAAAGTGTCACTGTAAAATAAAACAAACCCAGACATTCAATAAAGGTGGGTTTCCCAGCTTGATGATGGAATTTCTGCTCAAATGTAGATGCTTTCAGCTTAGAACAGCTGCTAATATAGAGGATCTATGCCTTGGAATAAATATGACCAGGTCTTAGACTTAGATGTTTTGGGGTCTTACCACCTCATTCATAATCATAAAAAGTTGAAAGATTGTCTTAAGCCTGTGTTGACTTCATGGGGGTAATGCGTCCTACCCCAGCTGATCTCTTTGCTATTTTAGTCAGCTGACTCATTTCCAGAGAGAGATAGTTTTTGTTTGTTTGTTTGTTCAGGGCGAGGAAGGGAAGAGAGAGCAAAACCCCCCAAAATCCCAACTAAATGAACCAAAACCACTACAAAAGAGTTTGGGTTTATCTTGTGGTGGGACATGAAAAAATTCTGAAATCTCAGAAAGCTTCACAGGATGAGAAAACCATTATCTGCACAGATTTATTTGCAAAGAAACATTCAAGAAAAAGAAAGGAATCTGAATTGGCTTTTTGCAAGCAGATTATTTAACTCAAAATAACTTGGATAAGTCCATTTGTCCCTAAGGTCATTAAAATACCATCTTACAGACACTTTTTTCTAAGATTTAAGTCATCAACTTCAACCCCAAAGTGAGTTAAGGTAAATCAGTCTGAAGCCACATTAATTCCAAATGAGATAGTCTAACCAGAGGTTCAATGCAGTTTAAACACCAGCTTTAAACTCACCCCACTGGTTAATTCAAGTGAACGATGCTGCATGACCCTGTGTGTAGGCAAAGCTCTTCCAGGAGTTTCTGACAGTCTACTGAAGTCCAAAAACATCCTTCCCTGCTTACACGCTGAGAGGAATGTGCTCTGGAGCCAACGCTAGTAAATTATCCAGTAGTCGGCAAGATCACATCAGATTCTTGTTTGCAGTCACTGTTCTTTTCTAAGGGAAGATGGTGGCAGCACTTGTGCCTCTACTCACCCTTTTCTATGATTCCCTGCTAACTCTTTGGCATGCCATCACACCTGCATTACCTTTACTTACTTTTTCTTTAGGATATATATGCCTTGCCAGATTTATTTAGGGTATCTATTTAGGATAGATATTCTGCAGAACATGACTTTGTGTAGCTCACTGGCACAGAGGTATGATTGTCAACCAAAGTTTTGTCGTGTTCGGTAAGAGCTTGAGCATCTGGGATTGCAACAGTGAATCCTAAACCAAAAATGAAATACAACCTACAGCTATAGGATGCAAACCATTCTGACTATCAAAAGTCTCCTCATAACCTAAGGCTTTTGCTCATGGGTTTCTTCCACTTATCCTAGTGCAGCTGTCACTGGTCAGCATCATCAGACAGACCAGTCCTCAGGATCAAGAGCTTTTTTGTTGTGGGTGTGAGTGGCCTGTCTTATTTCACGTTCAATGCTAACACTATAATCAAGTGCACTAACTCTTTGTGTGGCACATCTTGGAGGAACAGCCTATTTGCAAAGGCACATGAATGAACTTGAACGGTCCCTCATGGGTCTGGGTCACAAGGCTCAGACATGGCTTCCTTGCACTGCCAAGTCCAAAGGTAATCAGCTTAGTGCCTTGGCTTGCTAGCAAAAGGGAACATACTTCCCACTTTTTATTCATAGCCTCTTTTTTAAGTTGTCCCACCAACATGCTC
>VYZV01015959.1:248728-261482 GCA_013401275.1 Pandion haliaetus
CTCTCCCACCTGCCCTCCGCTTCTTTAAAAGCCCAAATCTTCATCAGATAGAAGCTCCTTTGGGCCTCTGGTATCAAATCCAAATCTTGTTTATCTTTGACACCTGACTATATTAGCAGACTTTGGATAAAGATGTGTGTCTCACATGTCTTGGTTACTGTGCAATAGTCAGCAGATTTTCATTGCTTTTCAGTTTTTCCCATGTATAATACACTTTCTGGTGTCAGGGCAGATGCTGGGGGTCAACCCCCAGTCTTTTATTGGGGTGGGATGTGAGATATCCAGGAAAAATGTTGGCAATCTTCAGAATTCAGATCTTTGATGGCTGACCAGGGGATGGCCATGGGGTGGACACAACCTCAGCCTGAACTGTAGAAGGAGAAATATCATCAGCTGGTCCCAGCTGGGGCACTAGGTTCTTTTTTCTTCCCTAAGAAATTTACACTCATGATTTAGGCAGGGTTAAGTAACAAGGGGATTGCTCTGTAGTAAAGAAGAAAGCTATTAGATGGAATTGCCTACTTTGCAAAACTGTATCAGATAATGGAGGAATGGAATTAAAAAAGTGTGCCATTTCAAAATACAAAACAAAGGGAGGAAATTCTCCTTCTCTGCCTGAGCCTGCAGAGTGTTTCACTGTTTGGACTGTAGGTCCCTTAGCTATTAGAGGTAATTCCAAGCATCACAACTACAGCTGAGAAAAAATTCTGAATCTCCATCCCATGGGAAAATCTGACATTTAAAAATTTGCTTTAAGTTCCAAAACATGAGGTTAAACAAAAAGAAAAAAAAATGCATAATTTCTAATCTGCAGAAAATGTCAAAAGCTTTTTTTTATTAGTAGTAAATGTCAAAACATCTTGTTTTGATATTTAAGATGTAAACAATAGAAGCACTTCATCCCTGAGACAGCCTGCAGAGGATCCCTTCCTCTGAGGTAATTTCAGCACTTAGTTTCACACTTCAGCTATGTGATGCCTTCTGGGAATTGTTGTCGTCCCAGCCTGTGTTTTCTTCTGTGGGCTAGTAACCAGATTGACTACATCTCCCATTAAGCTACCCAAATAGGAGTGGCATCACATGCCCCAAAAAGCTCCAACATTTGCTTGCCTTGTGGGATATGTAGTTTTCTATGAAATCTGCACCCCTAAGAGGGAACATGGGCACCTGATATTCTGCAAAGTAACAAAAAGTAACATACCATAAAGAAATGTGAATTCCTCTTTTGTCGCACAGATTTAGAAATAAAGCACTTCGAGATCATGTAAAGGAGGACACATTTGGGCTGGAATTGAAGCAACTGAAACCCAGTCTCATTTTCTCCCTATCTCTAAAATAACATTTTTCCACAGAAAGCCTTGATATTCGTGTATCCCAGTGGAAAACCCCAGGTAAGCTTTCACTGCAGCACTTCACACCTTGTGCTAGTAAATGCACAGCTACTGTTCATCTGCTTCTGGTCATGGAATACATAAATCGAGGTGGGAGTGGGGAAGCAAGGAAGATCTGTTGAGTTCATTCTTTGAGTCAACACTGTGATTTAGATAAGACGTTTGCTTAGTGACATGAAGCAGTCCACACCCAAGCCAGCCACACAATAAACCTTGCCCCTTTTTTGGCTTTCAGCAGTTTGCTGCTTTTCTAGCAATTGCTCTAATCCCTGCATAATCCTGGGTTTCAAGGATCAACATAGCTTGACACTTCCATTGACTGCATGTTTTCCTGTAGGTCCTCCAGTGCTCATTTGAGGAAAGGGTCTGCATGTCTCAAACTTCCTCACTTCCTAACCCCTTTTGGGGGAGCTCGTTGCCTCTCTGGCTGCCATGCAGTTTTGCTGTGTGGCCTAAGGCCCTGGGGTGGTGATGCCTGGACTTCAGGTCCTGTCCTGTGGTGGCCTGCTCTGATTGTCAGGATTGAATTACACGTTTGAGACACGCAGAACGTAGTTTTCTGTCCCAATACACGTGGATGTCCCAGCATTGCCCAAGAGTCAAAAGAACACATAGGTGGAAGCTGCAAACCTTAACCAAGGCAAGGTTAAGAATCTCCTGAATTTAAGTGTATACCCGGTAGTAGCCTTTGTGATGCTACTAATATAGTCTTCTTTGTGTCTTCCTTCTCACCCAGGAACCTCAATACAGTTTATAAAAGGTAGAGAAACCAAGGTGTAGAGAGGGAGAAAGTGACTTACCCAGAAGAAATAACCCAGTTCAGCAACCTAGTGATAGGGCATGGAGTCTAGAAAGCTAGAAGGGGGAATCCCAAAATATCAGTGCCACATCTCCACAACTGTCTTCATGGTGTGAAAGATTAGAGGAGAGAATGCAAGTTCTTTGCCTTCAGTATATAACAAGGACTAGGCCATTTCTTTCTTTGAGTAAAGTTAACTGAGAAGAAAACATGTCAAAGGAGATTAAAATTAATTCAGAAAAATAAATTATTCCTTGATTGATTTGGACAGCAAGAAAAGTGTGGGAGAGAGACTTTTTCAGAGCTTGTCTGGTTTAGCTGGCATGAAATACTCACTAGTGTGCTGTAGGATTGAGTTGTGCAGTATTAATGACTGTAGAGCCACAACTGCACACAGGATGGGGCTTCATCGCATTTGAGTATAAATGGGCTGAATTAACAAGAAGGCTGAAGATTTCAACCCAACTTCATCTGCAGAAAGTGCCAAGACCAAAGTAGCATAAAGCAGCTGAGCTGGGTGGAAAATGTAGCAGGTGGGTGAGCAAAGTGGGTCCTTTGGGCAGAGATGGATTCACATATGTTCTCAACTGCACTGCAGCCACCTGTGCCACTTGACTGTGGATTGTTACTGAAAACAAGTAGATGGATTGGGCTCGTAACTTGGACACAGTTCTTTCTGGGGCTGGGGAAATGGGAGCATTGCACTTGTTCACATCACCTCTCTGGAAGAGGAAGAAACCTTCCCCTCTGCCCCTGAGAACTTCTCCAGGCCTTTTCCAGCTGACCTCCAGCAGGATGACAGGCCACCAGAGGCCCTGTGAATGCTGACGGCTCTGAGCCCTCCGCCAGCAGAGCTAATGGCCTGGGCCTTGCTGGCGAGTGTGCAGAGCAATAAATGTCCCAGAGATGCTGCTGAGTCGGTCCGTTTCCTGCACGCAAGCTGCACATTGTAAAAAATGAGCCTCGGATTCTTTTTCCTGTTTGCACTGGAGCAGACCACAGAAATTGCACAATCCTCCAAGCCAGACCTAAGGTGAATCGTGAGACGGTATGTTCCAAGGCAATATTTCACACTCGCTGAAAAAGTGATACAGCCCAGGGGAGGGTGCTGTAATTAGGGAGAGCAGTGACAACCCACGGACAAAGTGATTCCATAAGCACAGGAAGAAATGAAAGCTCATTCCAAAGGCTCTCACTTGCGTGGATTCTCTAGTGTTCAATAAAAGGTGTGATCCCTGCGTAAGAAAGTCTCTCTCCTTTCTCCACTTGCTTATTTTGATGAAATATGATAGTCACAATATTTTTAGGCATTCTCTCCTGCCTGTCAGGTTACAAAGCTGTTAGCTGGAAGTTGTACGGGCTGACACATAAACAACATGATCACATTAAAATCCATTTCCCAGGGAAGCCACTCTAGAGTAAAAGTTTTGATTTGGTGGAGACACCTGCAGGAGTGGCAGGGAGGAGGGTAGCAACTTTCAGATAAATAACGGTAGGGGGTTGAAGAGAAAAAAAAGTTTCTTTTTTCTGTCTTTAAATGTCTTCTGGAGGGATTTTTTCTGAGGAATTTCTAAAAAATACTTTTTTAATGTACTGGAAAAGAAGAAGGGAAAGCAGATAAAATCAGCAAAACACTCATCAAAATGTTTGGTTATACATTTCTTAGCAAATACAATAGATAAATAGATAGATAGATAGACAGACAGACAAACAGAGATAGATAAAAATACCTAAATTTTTTTAAAAACTGAAAGGTCATTGTCCAAACATGAAGAGCAGAATTATTCAGAAAGTGTTTGTCTTGTCTTTTGCATAACCTTGGAAAGGCTGCACAAGCCATCCCCAGAAGAGCAAGCTCCCTCAGTGGCTGACTGCTGACCCTAGAGGGTCAGAGAAATTCTGGAGCATTATATGAACCACCCAGCATTAACAAGAATTCATTCAAGAGTGTAGCTATCTCCATGATGTAAATCTTCTCCCCTACTCTTACTTTACTTCCAAGGAGGCATACACTCCTTAGGCTGGTAACCCTGAACCTATGTGACCAATGCTTCCAGCTAGTGGACAACTGTTCTATGACACCCATGGTGTCATTTAACAAGCATGAAGCTCAAGAACTATGAAAATGGCAGTTTAATCCTGGACACAAGAGAGACAAACTTTTAACATAGAAAGAGAAAGGATGAAAGTTATGCCAGTAACTGGTATCTGGTTAGGACATCAGCAGAGTGGCTCCTGTGGAGGTGGAGACAGTAGACAGCTCTTGGTCAGACAGCATTTGTGCATCTCATCAAGATTGACTCCATGTTCTGGGAAAGGATGACAGATTCTGCTGGTGTTCAGACCTTCTGTGGTGGATGGGGGACAGACTACTTGTAAAAGGACAAGATTCATACTCTAGTGGTCTTAGCTAAGGTACCAGAGCCACCATTGACTGGCATGGCAAAATGGTTGTGGCTATCTTGACCTTGAAATGTCACTGTTTTTTCTGTTCCTCCTACTCTGGAAGGGGCAGACATCCACAAATCTGCTTGGGGATGAAGTAGTGGAAAGACTTTAGAAGTCCTGCTTTACTACCATCTTTGTCCCTCTGACTCTGTGGCCTGCAATGCTGCTAACACTTGTACTCCCTGTGCATCCATAAACATGTGCATCCATCCCTCTCTGCAGCTCTAAACTCCACTTGGCAGATGCAGAGAACCAGAAAGAAAATCAAGTGCTGTGCCAAGGTAAAGAACGTGTGTTCCTCCCTGTCTTGGGGGCTTATTTCTGTTGCTTGCCCTTGTGCAAGTCTCAACTGTCCATTTATGCAGGGACTGTGTGCCACTCCATGCACAGGGGAGTGCAGGGACTGGTTTCTAAGCCCCAGAAAAGAAGTCGTGTATCATCCTGGAACAAGGTTTTTTGCAGACCTTCCTTGAAACATAAAGCATTCAGCAATGTCAAGCCAGAAATGAACACATGAAGGTGGGAACAGGATGGATCTAGCATCATGCTTGAGATTAGTTTCAAAAGTCTTTTGTACCATGAATGGATGTACCTCAGAAAATGTAAGTAGCTGTTGATGATGGTTTGAATGCAATTTGAGTTCTAGGCAAAAGTTTCCTCCTGTCACCTCTGCATGCATAAAGAACAACTACTGCCATTTACTTTTATCCTGAAAATCTATTTTTGGCAATGAAAAAAACAAGAAGTGACTCCACATCTCCATTCCCAAAACCCAAGGGCAAACAAAAGGTAAGTCTCTGCAAGAAACCATGATGAAGAGGAATCTCTTCTGCAGGAGATTGCAGGAAGCCTGAGAATAAAATGATTGCCATAGATGTTAACAGGACAAACCTTTAAAAAATTAAAAGAATCACGTATGACCAACACAAGAACCAGTGTTTCTAGTATCAGACTGAAAACTGCGAAGTTGTTTGACAGGGTCAGTGAAAGCCTTCTCTGGAGAGGCAGATTTAGAAAAGAATGACTGACACTAATATCTTACACAGCCTCTTCTCTTGAAGGGGAAACCTTTTTGATAACTAATTCATCACATATGACAGACACATTCATATAATGTCTCTCAAAAAAAGACATATTTATTTCCTTTTCAGTGTCCATAAAGCCCAGCTGTTTTGCACTGAATATTTGCTTTCAAGGGTGCATTGCTAGAAATAAGTAACAAATTTGTAATAGCCAAGCAAATACCCTGGCTCCACGTCTCCTTTCCAAGATTTAGTGTGAACGTAAAACAGATGTGGTCCCAACAAAGAGGCATCCTCTGATGTACCAGATGGGACTCCTGCATCACTTTCCCATTGGCTAAATATAGTTGGGGGAAACAATAGTACCAACACAGAGCACTGAGGTTGAGTGATATGAGGCAAGACTGTTTCCTTCATTCCAGAACCTAGTGACGGATCTCTAAATAGGCATTAAGTAGGAAATCAAAGAGTAAATTTCCCCATTTTTCACCCTGCATAATTCTTCTGCCTGGTTGGGCATTATGGACTGCAAAGTATTTCCTAGCTTTGGTTTTGGTTTTAATTGCAATTTTCATCCCCATTTCAACCTTAACTGCTATTGTGGGCCTTTGCTACTGCTGTGTTATAGACAAACAGCAGCAGCAGCAGGAATTTTAAAAATAGAGCAGGAAATTTAACAACTGTAAAAAACTCCTTACCCTGGAGAGCCATTGTTTATACTCCTTCATGTATGCTAGCAATAATTATACTAAAGTCTGGTTAGGAAAAAGGGTCCATTTTACATTAGAGGAGAAAATGTAAATTTTTTTTTTCCTCCTAAACTGAATACAAAGACTGTTTCATTAAATGTGGCTTTTTGGTAAAAAAATGGAACAAAAAGTCTACCCATAAAATTTTCCATTTGAAAAAAGCCTTTTCCATCCCCAAATTCAAACAACTGTATACAAAATGTGGATCTCCTTTAAAAAAAGGGAAAAAAATCCAAGATGACCTTAGTTTTCTCTCTGTTGTACAGGGCTGCTGGTTGAGAGAGACCCCCACAGACACACCACATACTCCAACCTCCCGCATGTGTCATCCGAAGTAGAAGTGCCAGGCTCATCTTTGCTGTATTTCTCTAGTCTATCCTTACTGATGAAATTATTGTGGATATACACCAGCCCTGCTGAGCATGCGCCCAGAAGTAACAGTGAAGTAGTGGGAGGTCTGTGGCTTGAGTGACACAGCATTCAAATATTGACAGCAGCCTCACAGACCCAAATAGACCATTAACGTACCTTCTCAGTCTAAGGAAGCATTTCACCATCAGGTTGGCTGAACATTTCCCAGCACTTCAGACAGAACTTCACGGGATGGGTTCTTCTCATTTCAGAGACAAGTTTCACGCTTTTGCAAGTCACAAGACAAAATTTTTTCATTGCTTGAATCGAGGTGAAGGCTTCACCCAACATATCGACCTCTCTTCTAAACTCTAATTGGCTGCCACAGCAATGGAGCAATTAGGTTCCACTTTGGGTGGAATGATTCATGCTTCAATAAATTCAATTTCAACAGACATAATTATGGTGAGTCACATAATCACAGATTAATCACAGCACCTCCCATTTAGCAGTCAAAACAGTGGAGGATTCCAAATGCGACGCATATGATGCTTCCCCTCAGCTTTTGTTTCACTTGATTTAATTTCTGCTTTATAGGTTGATCCTACACAAGCTCTAGCAGAAGGCTTTTGGGGTTGCACACAGATCTATCTGTAAGACAGCATGGTGACTTCTCTTACTGTTTTCCAGGTGGTGAATGAACCTGAAAGATAATGAATGTTGCTAATACCAATGATTTTAGCAAGGACCTGAGGATCTCCTGTTTGCTGCTGAACTCCCCTTGACACAGTGAATTCTTAGCGGGGATTGAAGATACCCAGTGCATTCTGTGTCTGAGTGCACACAGAAGGGGCCTTGCACTGTGAATTCTTCTGAGTTAGTTCTTCAGAGCTGCAAGGGATGGGAAACTTCTTCACATTAATGTCTGAGCATCCTGTTCCTATCAGACATAATCAGGATACTTGAAAACATCTGTTAGGGATTCCCTCCCACTCAGCGCCTGTCCCAAGCATCTTGTGTCCATGCTGGCTCCCATCTCAACTGATGTACGGTACTGTCTCCTTCCTCCTCTCTCCTTACTCCATTTTTACTGCTACTGAATCTGAAGACTGAGAAGGGATCACTCACTTAGCAGAAGCTGTGCTCAGCTCATCTCATTTGAACATCACTCTTAGCCTCACGTACACTTGCCACAAACCAGTGAGGGGGAAATTCCTTCTTTGTGATCAGACAATTTGTGGCTGCCCTTTACCAGACCTTGGGTAGGAACATATGCAGTGGTTTTTCCAAATATTGTAACCCAACTTATTCTGTGTGACCAGCTTATTTTGAATTGCAGTTGGATCATTTTATGGAATTGTTTTGCTTTCAAAGCTTTCATTCTCCAAAGTGGTTAGAAAGGGGTTTATTTTATTTTCCTTTTTATTGCATTTATTTGTAAGGTGAAAGTGGTGGTGGGGGAGCAGAACAGGAGGGTTTAGGCTTTGACAAGAAGAGTGAGAGGGAAGGTTGTTCTTTGACATATTGTTTTACCCTACCACTGATCAGTATAAAGCTTGACAAGCTGAAATTTACTTCTCTGTGCATCTTGTGAGTTTTCCCTAGAATTCAGTTTGGTTTTAAAAGTTGGCTAAAGGATCTGCCGAGTGGATGGGGTGTTGATGGAGATGCCGGTAAATTAACATTGTCAGCAAACTAATAAAACCTTTAAAAGGAAAGCCTTTGAGGGCAAAGACAAGGTTTCTTTCATCTTTTCTTCACCCTCTCTTCCTCCCCCCACCCTTTCCCTTTGCACATATTGTTTCTTTATTAATTTCTTTGTCAGAAAAGATTTCATTTTTTTTCTGTGCACAAAGAGATGACAAGCACTAGAGGATACCATTTCTGGAGAATTAATAATGTTCTGACAAACAGCAGGTGAAGGTGAATTGACAGGAGTTGTGAGGCTGGGTGCGTGCAGAAGAGAAGTGAAGGGAACACCAAGCAATACACATTTGTCTTGAGCACTGCAAAAATTACACGACACGAATAAGTGTGCGTGAAGCAGGGAGGTGAACTAAAGAGAACAACCTTGCAAAGGAACTGATATGAATATG
Organism: Pandion haliaetus; assembly: GCA_013401275.1. Classification (NCBI taxonomy): domain Eukaryota; kingdom Metazoa; phylum Chordata; class Aves; order Accipitriformes; family Pandionidae; genus Pandion; species Pandion haliaetus. The sequence goes on from VYZV01015959.1 coordinate 257,585, forward strand.
CGGTCTGAGTGGGGCACAGGTAGCTCTTCAACCACTCAGCAGGCAGAGACCCATCTCTGTTGGCATGTATGATCTGCGTCTCTCTTGGATTTGCCCAGCCCCACGGCCGCTGAGGGCCTGGCTCCCTGGCAGGGTTTCAGGGACGCCAGCAGTCTGCAGGCTTCTTTGGAGCCATGACCATGGTGACGTTCAGAAATGGTTTGCGTGGTGGTCACAGCTGGAGGTGCCGTTGGGTACCTCCATACTGAGGATTTCTGAATTGGATGGGAAGAAACCAGAGGAAGTTTCCGACTGACTGTTTATAATCTCCCGCCAGGGAGTGCAGGGTGCGGTTTTGAGTGGAGAATGTTGCTCAGGACGACTGTAAGCCCAAAAAGCCACATTTATTCCATGGCTCAAGCCTGTATCCACAGTCCCAGGAGATTATATTACTCACAGAAAAAGCTTATTAAAATCTCCCATGCATCATAAGATATGCCACCCAACAGGAGGTGGTGATTCTGTCTCAGTCTTAGTGGCATCTGAGCTGCAGAGAAGAAGAGAGGCATCCAGAAATGACTGTATGCTCTCAGCAGGACCTTCTAATTTCCTAGCATTTACAGGCTACAACAACAGACCTCCACGGAGAGGTCCACTTTAGAGATGCGGCCTGAGTAATTCCATGGACACAACCTTCTCTCCAAGTTAAGTCTGAACCAAAATTAATGCTAAGGTCGTTTTGGAGGCACTGTGCAACTGAGAGGTCTGATGGTCCTTGAAAGACAAGACACTTTTTTTAAAACTAGAGTTGCGATGTCATTCTAGTTAAGCTGTGTGAATTCCATTATAAACAATACCATGTGCCCCTTGAGCCCTCTATTGTACTCAATTGATGGATTATTCCCCTTCATTTCTTCCCATTTTTTTCCCTGGGTTTGCTACACACTACAAACCCATTGCATTCCATCTCCAACACAGCCACCTCCTAGGTGGGATAGAGATAGCGATGCAGAGACCCCTACTCCTCAGCATATCTGCTCCCACTGACGTCAGATCAATTTGGCTCAATTTTGCCTGATGGGACTTTTGGCCTGTAAGACATTTTTGGGTCTATTTCCAAGTCACAGGTCCATAGGAAGCATTCCAAATACCCCTGGAAGTGTGCGGAGGGTGGTATAGAGTCATGGAACCAGCTCCACAGCCTAGTATCAAAAACAAGAGCAGACCTGGAAAAATATTACAAAACTCTTCCACTGGCACCAGCAGGTCAGTGTCATTACAGGCAGCAGTGTTGTTCTCAGATACTATTTCATTGGCTTCCTTCTCCTTTTTCCTTTCCCTCTTCTGAAGCACATTTTCTTTCCCTTGTATTGCATGGTAGGGTTGTATCCCTGGAGATTCACAGTGATGAGGAGGAGTAGGCAGAGATCAAAAGCACTTCTAGCTTTGAAAAGATTATTCCTGGCCTCAAACCAAGTACGGCAAGCTCCAATCCATCCATATTATTCAAACAGTGTTTCAAAACTGGTCACCCAACCCTTTTGGATTCTGCTTCCCTCTCAACTTTATATGGCACACAGAATTCTTAGATTTTACCTTATAAAGCATGGCACTGAATTCTTTGCTAGCACAACTGACTGCTCTTATTTTTCAAACCTAAGGCTGCAGACTTCATTGACCTTTCCAGAGAAATAAAGCAAAAAAAATTTCACTGCATTGCTTTGGAAACATGGTCCTCCAGCAATCTAAGGTACCAAAGCAACAACAAAAGAGCCAATGATAATTAGAAGAAGTTTGCCAAAAAATGGATACAGTCTGTTTAGAAGAATGCCAAGATATACAACATTTGGCTGAAGGAAAATTTAATTTTAATGGCTGGGTGGGGATAACAGTGTTAATAGCAGAAGATGCATGAGTTGAATACATTTCTAGTGTGTATAAAATGTACTGTATTTTCAAACAACTTTTACACTGACAGGGTGGATATCACACAGGAAGAGATCAGCAGACTTCGTCTCATCCATCTCTGAATCACAAGTTCAGACAGTCATGAAAAGACTCAGATGTTTGCGAGTATGCTCACTGGCTGGAAGCTATCAGAATTTCGGAAATTGCAACTCGTTTTTCTTGTGTATTAGGAGTGTTCTTAGCTCCAAACCTCCTGAAGAAACAGGTGCTTAGTAGTCTACCATCCATGCATGACTGCTATAAATAGTTAAAGTGGCTTGGTTGGTTAGTTTTATTTGTGTTTCATAGTGCATACATAAACAAGTGCAAATGGAAGACATGTCTCAGTATCACATCTGCTGGATAAAATAGTAAAATGTGTCCTGCAAGTTATTCCAGAGAGACAGGTCACAGTCTGACCGTGCACTGGTGTGCTTGGAAAATGAATGATTATCCAACATTGCCTAGTTTTTTGGAAAACAACCAGAAAAAACTAAATTGCTCAAGAAAACAACTCCTCTCTCAAATTCAAAATGTTCTGAATGGATTAGGAAGGAACAACATCAGTTGTTCCTCTCCCATATGCCTTGGAAAGTAATAGGTCATGAATAATGCTTTGAGGATTTTAGGGATGAGACGTGCACACATATCTTGGAATGAGCATTCAAGAAATTCCAGAGACTATAAAGAAAGTTTTCAATGGTCAAGATAAGTGCATCTAACATGACTTCTCCAAAAATATTAGCATGTTGGGAAAGAGGGGTGTCTGTAGAAGGCAACAAAACATGGGCCAAGCTAACATAGTGATTTTACTGCAAGAGTATCGAGAAGGCCATTCACTTTCTACAGCTTTTCCTACATGAGATAAATCCAAGATGTCATATTCCTCCACTTCAGGAGGCCACTGTCAGTATATACAGTCAAAAATGTAGCTAAGAAAAGAACACAGCCAAAAGAACATGGTCTGGATAGATGCCATTGAAATGGCCGATTTTTTGGCATTGGTTTTCCTCAGCNAAAAAGATTATTAACTACTGTCATAGAAGGTTCAGTTTGCATCAAGTAATAACTGCAGTTCAGTGTGCCAGAGCCCCATGGACTATTACAGCAGAACCTGCTGACCTCATGCCATTTCAGACTTTTTTTTCAGAAGAAAAAAGAGCATATAAATATCAGTTGTACTAGATGACTTTATAAGGTTTGTCTGTCTGTTCAACTACCAGTAAGTCAATCAATATACTGGCAGCCAAACTTTCGATGAATGCCTTTTAAAGCATTTTTCCCAAGAGGATTATCCATAACTAGGATGCAAAGGTCAAATACAATTTGTTCAGAAAGTTACGGTACTACCATGAAATTAAAACATCTCACATAGCCCTGGTCAGTACCAGGCAGTTCTTAGTTTTAAATTCTCTGAATCTAGGCCAGACCATTAGAGTTATCTGATTTGACTACCTCTGTAGTTCATGAATACTAGGTGCAGTTTTTCTCCCAGTCATCATCTAATAAAATCCATTAACACTGCTTAGTGAAAATGTGTTTTCTAGAGAGATGCTCAGGTCTTATTTGGAGAAGACAAAGCAGTAGAGAGGTTTATTGTTTCTGCAGGCAGATTACTCCAAATAGCTGATTTTTTTCCCTTCCCCCTCCCAGTTAAATAATGTGCCAAGTTTTAATTCAACTCCAAGCTACTGATTCTTGTTCCGCATTTCTCTGCTGAATTAAAGACTTCTTTAGCAACTGCTGTTTTTTTCCTTGGGAAGGTAATTATAGAGTAATCAAGTCACCTCTTGTCTTCCCAGTTGCCTTCATGATTAGTTAAACATGAGTTTCTTTAACTCTCCGATGGTGAGGGGATTTCTTCAGATCGAGAATAAACACGTGGTTCTGTTCTGCAAAATATTGTGGCTTTGTATCCTTTCTCAGGTGTGGATTCAGAACTGGATGCAACAAGCTGGCATTAGCAAATGTC
>VYZV01015959.1:261585-282958 GCA_013401275.1 Pandion haliaetus
TTGCTTTGATTATAAATCATTGCTCTAGCAATGCTTGTGTCACCTGGTAGCCTTTATCAGCTGGGATTTTATACCCATTGCTAAATCAGTGATGAAAGTGCAGATCCAAAATGAGCCTCATCCTAGAACAGCAACACTAAAAATACATTCAGGCTTTTCCCCTGGATTGAAATTTTGAGATCTGTCAGTCAGTTTTTAATTAATTCCTGCTCTATATATTGTTCAGTGCTCATTTGTTTTAAATCAAAATATGGAGCCCTAACAATTCAGTAAAACTAATAACAGTAATCCAAACATACACCATTTCTAATGAGCTCTCAAATGAGCTCTCTAATGAGCTATGTTTAATTAATGCTGCTAAGCAGTAAATGGATTGTGATTTCTGTTTTCAGAAACATAATAACTTAGAAGTTTTGTTAAGTTTAAAAGGATTTCTGAGTCCTCAGTGGGGACATGACTCCTTTCTCAGGATGGGGAAGTCTGTTGCATCAATACCTATATTTTTGGAGGGTACCACACCCTACCCTCCATGACCATGCCTGGCTCTTAAGTAGGTGGGAACAGTAATAGTTTTTCCACTGACTTGACTTACCTTACATCTTAGAGTCAGACTTAAACAGTAGGTTACCCTACAGAATGACAAGAAGTTTGTTTGACAGGACCTATTGTCCAAAGTGGTTTACTTTGATGATATTTCTTCCATATTTCTTTAATTAGGCTACTTTATATATAACTTTTTCTTTTTAATCAGTATCTATTTAGTGAGTTAATAGCCATCTGAGGGCAAACAGAAAGGTTGAAACAGGTTCATGTGGTTCATCAATAGTAGGATCCAGGAAGAGATCTATCAGGACAGTGCCTGTACCTGAAAAGATGCTACAGTATTCAAGTTACTTTATGCAAGTCTACCACATCTCTGTTGGGGATGAAGGATCTACCTTAAAAAAGGAATAGTAAAACAAATTATAGTAATGTATTATCACTAGAAAGCTCTCAAACAAGTGCCACTCAGGATTAAAAAATCATATTTAAACACCTTACAGTAGTATAATGAGAAAATGACAAGAATGTTTGTGGGAAATAATTCCGTAGAAATTGAGCAAACTGACTTCTGAGTGCATGAGTGCATAAAACAATTGTAAAGTTTGAGGAATGAGGATAGTTGAGTTTACAGAGTAAAAAACAGAGAGGGAAAAGGGATGTTTCAGGTTTCTCACAGTAGTTTATTCCCTTCCAGTTTTTAGCAAACCCTACCAGCTTTTAGCCCTGGATATAATGCAAGCTATAGCAGCTGCTAGAGAGAGAGAGACTGCACAAGGCAATCCATGCCATAGGAAGTCAAAGAGAGCAACAAGAACTGAAACTCCCGTAGGTAGCAGAAGGGAAGACAAAGTCCCCTGCAGATTTGTCTTCATGGTAAGAGGTCTCTGCAGAAACAATTAATTCACGTTGTGGGAGTGAAGTTGATGCTGATAAACACTCATTACTCAAGCTGTTGAAAGATCCAAAAGTGAAATAAGACACTGGGGAGGTCTGGTGAACTGGTAATGATCTCTAGGAAATTATGAGAAAGAGTATTTTGATTGCCAAGACAGCCAGCCCCAAGGATACTGGCAGGTGAGCATTTAAGGCTTGCTGTGTAGAGAAAAGGGAGATGAAAGCTGACCATGTTTCCCAGCAAAGAAGGATGGAGAAGGCAGCTGTAGATGATCCAAGAGCAAATGCTAACACTGTGGCAAGCATCCCTCCTATACGTACTGGAGCTCTGGTCGCTGCTTGCTGCTGTCCCACACCAGATACCTGTCCTCTGTTCCTTGTGCCATTCTCTACTGATAGACCATCAACTTCAAAGAAGAGTCTGGCTTACGATTAGAGACTATCATGGGAATGCAGAATTACTGTTGTGTGAAAGATGCAAAGACTGACTGTGTTTCACTCCATCTCACTCTGGAAATGAAGGACAGCCCTCTTTCAATTACTGCCCATGGTGGTTTAAGTACTCACTGAAGGCCAGTGACTTCTTTAAATGTAGCAGACTTTTCTAAGTGCCTTGCCATCTATTCAGTGCTTTTGACAATGTGTTTATGTTGTCAGTCACATAGGGGGAAAAAAATCAAAGTGCTTCATATTTTTTGTTAATGGAATATGTTGAGATGACATTAATCATACAGACAGGGAACCCTCTACTGGTAAGTGAATGCATGCGTTAAATACTAGGGCTGTTAATGGACCCTGTTTCTGATCACTGCTGTCATAAGTGATAACAGGCCTGAGGCCAATTAAACCACTTTTCACATTTTTCTCAAAGTGAGGGAGCTCTGGGAAAGGATCCTGGCAGCAGCAAGAGTGCTGAGGTGAGGGGCTTAGCGCAGTGGTAATGTGATCTCTCTCTGCTCAGACACTCCTGCGCTGCCCTCCACCACATGCGACCCAAGGTCCTGTCTGGAGCTCAGACATGGGGCTTGGCTTTTCCCTAGCAAGGTGAGGGCAGAACAAGCAGCAGTTACCAGTTACGAGTAACCTCAGTTACTGATAATGGCACCAAGGAATTGTCCAGTTTTAATATCCCACCTCAACTTTTCCATTTGCAGTGGGAAAACTGAAGCAGAAACAGAGGTCCATCTGCTTTGGTGTACACTTGCAGTTGGTCGAGTTATCAGGGAAACATTGCCTTGCAAGACACCTGCCCTGTTCTGAGTCTCTGCCTGACTTCAAGTACTCCAGGGCATGTGCAACAAATCCAGACTTGTTACTATTTTGCACAAGAAGTTCCAGCTGGCTGGCCAAAATTTGCCTTTTTCCTCATGAACAATGTTACCAGTGAGAAAGGAAGATGCATCCAAAGAAGCTTAAACCCGTGGTCACCCTGAATTTGTAAGGTCCTTGCATGTAGCTGGCAGTAGCTCAAGGGAAGCTATTTTTGAATCAGCAGGAATTTGGTATTAGTGTATTTGTATGCTAGTGTGGACTATGTTTGGACTTTGAAAGCATAACGCGTTAGTCACATAACACACAACACCACTCTTCAAAATCTCTGTATAACCTCACTGAGTCCTGTACAAGGTCCCATCTTACAGATCTCAAAATAAAAGTGACTTGAGATGAACTGTCTAATAGGCAGCCCTATAGATCCAAGCACTTCTTTACTGTCTCCTCTCCTGCCCTTTTCCTGAGTTAAAGATTGTATCATCTGCCAGGCGAATGCTGAGTTGGGATGGTAGTGTTTTGCTGGTATGAGGAATGCTGAATTTTTCAGCAAGTTGTGAAAGCCAAAGTCCTCGCCAACTTTCCTTTAAGCTTTTTAGACCCAGTGTTTGCGTTTGCTTTCTGTTTCAAGTGAGGAGAGATGTGGCAGGCTAGCTAGGGTCTCAGCCCCTTTGAAAGTCCTGCGGCAAAGCAGGACATCAGGCAAACACGGGAAAATGGTGGGAATCACTTTCTGATCTCCAGCTCCCTGATCTGCATGTGTATTTCCAAGCTGTAATATCTAACTGTAATATAAATAAAATAAAATAAAAAAATCGAGCCAGTCAGAGAGATTCAAACCCTCCTTTTCATTATATTGGGAGATTAGGTAAAAAAAAAAAATCCTGTGATTTTTATGTTTTAGGCTTGTTTTTCTTGCCTTCCAGGTTCTGAACCCGAGTTTGTTGTTTGAACTAGTATAAACTGTTTCTTTCATGAAGGTTTTACCCCCAGAGATCTTCAAAATCTATTGCAGATTTGAAGAGCCTATTTAACCTTTTCTGACATTTAAAAGAAAACAGAAAGCAAGCCCTGCCAGCTGAAAAGTGAGTTAAAGGAACCAGTCCAGTTTGTGTCCAACTGGATGAAGAAAGGATAGTCAAATTCCTTCCATTTTACACATAGTTAGTCATGAAATTGTACAAGAGAAATAAAAAAAAGACAATAAAATAGCCGTATTGTAACAGCTGAAGCAAACCTTGGGTAACTGTCAGCAGTGAAATGTCCAGAGAGCATTTGTACCATTCCATTTCATTAAGCTGAAGGGTGGGATTGCTGACTGTAAAAGATTATAGCAGAGCTCTTCAGAAATTTACAGCTCACTGCGCAGCGAAGCACAAGGGAAGTCTCCCTTGCTTGTATACGCAACAGGGAGCCTGGGTTTTGTCTCTCTGGTGATGATGATGTGTAGGAGAAGAAGGTTGCCAGAAGCACCAATGAAAACTGAAGTGTGCTCCATGAACCCTATTTTTCTTCCCAGTGGCCTACAAAATGCATTTGCACAGTCAGTTTTACTCACTTCCCAAGCTCTTGACTTTGTGGGCTGGATTAGGACAGGAAGCCTTATGGGTAGCATTTAGGGCAATGTTTGATGCATTGGGGGTATAATGCATAACAGGAACAAGTGCAATGAATGCCACAGGAGAGGGTACACTTCTCTCATTTTAAACAAGGTAACCAGCAGGAGCTACTCTGTTTTGTACCTACTGAGGATCTGGCCTCAAGACCATCACTGAGCTGCAACAGGAAGCTTAAATTCTGGTTAAATAGGAATATGTGTCTACTGCAACCACAGCCTGTTGAACTGTAACAGAGCAAGTACACTGGGAAGGCAAGTTCTTTTTTCTCAGAAATCTCTTTGGTTTCAGGCCCCTCTCTCTTTATACGAGAGCATCCTCCCCTTATATCAGTGGAACTTCTCCTAATGTGCTGTGGAGTAAGAGAACATTTAGGATAGCAGTTATCTGTCAGCAGAAAAGACCTAGGACTGGTGGGGAGAGGATGAGAAAGAGATGGCTAGTCTTCTAGATGACTAACAGGCCTACATACTTTTACTGGCGATGTTTGGCTATAGCAGCTAACTTCCTCTGCTGATGTTGATTCACCAAAAATGCTGGATTGGCTTGTCCTTGCCAGAGCAGAGGAGGCATCTACCAACAGCAGAGATGGTCATGAGATGTACACTGGTGCAAGTTTCCAACAAGAATGGCAATTTCCATCAAACTGATTTTCCAAAGTGAAGAATTTTCAAAATCACAAGGGAATGATGCAAAATGAAGTGTTGCAATGCAACCCAAGTTCAGAAAAGCTTGGTTTTACTTAAAAAAAAAAAAAAAATTGTCTTGATTCACCATGGCATTCAGCTTAATTTGCTTATTTGAGCATTGCCTTGTGGGAGCTTTAATTCACAACTCTCTTCTCTCTACTATGGCTGCACAGTCCTTTGGAGGACTATAGCTCCCAAGAAATAACACGCACTTGGCTTGGCCTGAATTATGTGCTGTGTTGGATAGTCATACGACTCTAGTGCTGTGTAAGAAATGTAACTTGGACAGAAAAGTGTAGCCTATAGGGAAATCTGGGGGTTCTGGCCTTTCAACTACAAAGCCAAAATAGAGACCCTCACAAAATGTGAAGTTCAGTATTAACTGAATTTCAGGCAAATTGAACATGTGTGTCAAATCCAGCAAACAAAGGGAAACATTTCAATATAGGTAATTCTCCATTCTCATTTCTATTCAAGAACAATGAAAGTATTGGCAATTCTTAACAGAAATCATAAGAAATTTCAGTTTTTGTGCAAATTTATTATGTTGGAAGTACTTGCTTCAGCTTAGAATAATAAGTTTTGACATGCTGGAAGTTCCCAAAGAGCAGGAATTCCAACTTTCTCACTGCTGCAAGTCCATGTTCATTAATTTTCATGGTTTTTTATGTGCAGGCTCTCCTCTGTGGGTTTTAAAGGCTTGAGCAGTAAAGCCAAAACCTTTACTGAGGATTTGTACATGGGTAATTGAAGGATTTAATTCTTAAAAGTGGAATTGTGCTTAGCTTGGTTTTATAACCAAATTTTTTTTGATATAAATTGCATAGGTCAAAGGAAGTGTTCTTAATTGTGCTGAAGTGATCCCACAAAAAGCAATGTAAATTGATGAAAGAACCACCAAAGTCTGTAACGGAGCAGAGTTTGGACTCCTCTACAACCTTTTTTTAGTTTTATGCTGCAAGTGATTAGTGGCACAAGCTTCTCATGCAAAATTGTCAGTTCAGACTGGTTTCATGGCTAGATTTTGAACATGTAAAGAAAAACATTTTGTGCGCAATGTTGTGGGACTTTTGCTCTCTTTTGCAGGCGTGCATTTTTTTTCCCTCAGCAGATCTGTTTCCATATTGCAGAATTGACCCCTTTGATCACCAAAAAGACTCCGGAGAGTTCAACCAACCTCAAGGACTGATTCTCATTCTGCTTAATATGAGTCTGAAGTCCCCAGACTAAACTGTTTGGTTTTATGTGAAATAACCTTGATTTCAGACCAGCCCTCTGAAGACCTTCAGAGATACAGCAATGGACACAAATTTAACAACTGTGGATGATTTACCCTTGGGCACTTCCTTTTCTGAAAGGGAAGTTAAAGGACTTTTGAAGCTGTAAGAGCTGATCTGCCTTCCAACTCCAATCTACAATTTAAATCATGCCAACAGAATTAAATGATTGAGAAATTAGTAAGATAGGATACTAAAGTTCACCAGTTCTCTCCCAGGCCTCTTATCTTACTAGTCTGGGTTTTGGATATTGTAACAATTATAGTTTAGAAGATGCTGAAGACAAAGCGGTGAAGCAGTTGAACTGGCAGACTCAGAACACTGTCCCTCAATCCTTTATTTTACATACCTTCATCTAGGACTTAAATGACTGCCTAAGGGTTCCCCTTCACAGCTGCCATTGGGATATCGTGAGTAGTGACTGTACTGAGGAGAACAGCAACAAAAAAAAAAAAAAAAAAAACATCAAGATCAGAAGAAATGAGGATTCTTCTGGAGGAAAACTGTGAAGACCAAATCTTGAGGAATATTTGTCATTTTGCAAAAGGTAATAACCAAGCCTATAATGTATGTCTAAAATGGCATGCAGTTCTCTGCACAGGGGTGAAACTCTTCTAGACCAAGAAAGAGGAGGCCAAAGTTTATTCTCAGTTCAGGATGCAAATAGAGAAGACAATTCAGTGATTTTCATGAGCTCCCTAGACAGAATTTGGCTCAAGTTGATCCTTCATGTCTTAGTGGGGACAAAGCCAATGACCAGCCTACAGGAAACACAAGGGGAAGTCCACCCAACAGAGGTGGAGAGAAAATAAACTTTCCTTCCCTTTCCTATAAAAAAGGTGAATTTTTGTGTACAAAAAAATTAATTCCTATCAAACTGGGAAGCATTCTGGTGCTTTCATGAGAAGTAGGGCAAATTCAAGACAGGTGTCCACTTTTCACTAAAGAAGTGTATTTGGCTGAAAGCCCCAAATAAATATATTTTCCTTTTTTTTTTTGCAACAGATCATTTTAAAGTCAGCCTCACAGAGTTACAGAGGACAGTGACAGGGCCTTTAACATATGGGAAAAGAACTGTCATTTTGATCTCCCTGCAAAAGTTGTTGTTCAGTCTTGATGGCTATGGCCATCACTGTACCTTGCAGATAAGTACCTGAGATTGCTTTTTCACATAACTATTCCCATTGTGACCCTTGCTCTGCTGCCAGTCGATTGTCTGGTAAGGGTCCTGCTTCTTCAGTGTGAGCAGATTAGAGAGCAGCATTGATTTTCCATGTTGTGGGACAGATTTGGCCCACAACCATCCGGAGACCAGGCAAATAATTCTCGTAAAAAAGCTCTGCTCCTACTGGCACCTAAATTTTGTAAAGACTCAGTGGGACAGAGAGCTGATGGGTGAAGAGCTCTTTGTTGAATCCAATTTTTTTCCCTGCAAGAGAAGAAGAGAAAATTGGGGTGTTGAGTGTTTGGTGGAAAGCAAAACAAAACCATAACGCTGCCTCTACCGGGCCTGGATCCAGCCCTGTGACAGTCTGTTTTTTCCACTGGCTCTCAAAATTTTTGTAAAGAATAAGGCAAGGAATGTAACTGTTCTCTTGCAGTCTCTGTTCTGAATACGGTCCTGATGAGTTCCCCTTTTTAACCCATCTAATAGTCCATCCTACCCTGGCACTCCCTGGGCCTTTGAGACTCTAGAGATCCCAAGCATCTGAAGACATAAAGCCAGTGTTAAATGGCATTTCACATTCCAGGAAGCTCCCGAAGAGCCACCAATTTCCCTTCACCCTGGGAGGCTTTGCAGAATCCAAAGAACAGCCCCCACTTTTCTGGGGAACCAGATCAAACCACAGCACCAAACAAGCATGGAATTGCCAAATATTTTCTTTTTATCTTGGGGGAAAAAAAAAAAAATAATAAAAACATTTCTAGTTCTTGGTGGATTTCACATGTCTGTGATGCCAAGGGGAAGGCGTACTTTCCTTCCATTAATAGCAAGGTACTGAGACATCAAAACTAGTGGAGCATTTCAAATCCCAACAGGAAGGGTGGATGGAGTCCCTCTGTGGGAAGAAACCAATCGTCACAATCAGGATGGGAACAAGGCAAAGCAATTAGGTAAGTGGCTAGCTCAGATTCAATTATGCTTTGGATCACCTCAACATTTTTTTTTTCCATTCATGTGTGCCAGCAATATGCTAATATTTATTTTAATTCGTCTGCCCACTCCATCCTGGCCTATCTCTTCCTACTTGTCCCTCAGTGGAACAGGATTTAAAATTCATCTGAAGTCCATTGAAAGGAGGAAAAGCAGACTAAAAAAGGTGGACTTGGACCAGATTCTAGATTTCAGATCTTCAGTTGTGACTGGTTCCTGTGCTGGCTAGTAGGTTAAGCCAGGATCCTATCCTGGATTCTGGGCAGTTGTTGTGGTCCCCAGTTTGTTACAGAGCATGCTGCAGAGACCTGCTCCTTCTTCTGTTGCAGCTGATCCTCCTCTGATCATCTTGCCATACTCACCCTTTGACCATTGCTGCACAGATGCTCCCTTTCAGATGTCGTCTCAGCCTCTACATGCAAGGTCTTCCCCAGAGACACCACATTTTGATGGCACCCTGGGGAGGCTGTGGGCATCTGTAAAGGAAGGAGTCTGTTGACAGAGAAGCTGCTAATGCTGAGGTCAGTTTCTAACCGCCAAGACCAAAAAGATGCCATTGAGATTTCAGTGGGGTCAGATTTCACTCCCCAAATTGCTCCATCTTCCTACCAATGAAAACATTGTGTTTCTGAGTCCTTATCTAGATGATTTGGGGTGCACAAATGCAATGCTTTCCTTCATCCTGTCACGAAGAGGAGCGAGGAACCTTCCTATCAGAAAAAGGAAAGAGAAAAAGTATTAGTTCAGGCAAATGGCTTCATTTAGCAGAACTATATCTGTGTCTGATGGCTTCTGGAGCAGATGGGGGCTGAACAGTGTCTGTCAGGAGCAAAGACACTGTGGTGTGGAGCAGAGCATAAGTCCATGCCCCGTTTATAAAAGTGCCCCAAATGATGAGCATTGCCAATCATTGTTTTCTCTAGTGAGATGTATCAGCCCCTTACTAGGGAAGTCACCCAGTCCCTCTTTTTCTCACGTACTGTAGCACTGAGACAGAGCAGCAGAGGGGCAAGCAATGTAGTTTCAATTAAGGCCCACTAAAAACAGCTCTTACTACGTTATAAATTCTATATTTATCCTGAAACACCAGCCCCATCCTGAGCCTTTCTCCCCCTCCTTTAATTGTTTGCAGAAAAGTTTCCATTGTGTTTTTTTTTTTTCCATTTTTTAGGACCAGTATTGCAATATAAATAGTCTTTTTTCTTTTCTTTTCTTTTCTTCTCTCTCTCTCTATTTTTGCTAATAGTTTGGTTTCTCTACTTGGCTGAATGTGCATGACTCTGAGGTTTTGCGATATAATTGCATGATTGCTTCCAAATTTTCCAACCAATGGGGCATCTAATCAGTTGAAAAATTTTATTATCCACTGATATATGCTGGAGGGAAGGCAAAAACCTGGTTTCTCCATGTATCATTTCCTTCCCTCTCCTCCCCCATATTTAACCTTCTCCCTCTACACCCAGAATGGGGACAAAGTCCACCCAGCTGCAAAAGAAGTGACTGTGAATCTGTTAGTTCGTTAGTTCAGAGGGCCTGTGGTTGCTTCATGCTCCTTCACATGGAGATGACCCACTCGGACAGGACTCAAGGGCAGTCCAGCTAAAATATCCAAGTGTGGTCTGATGTGTGGTATGGAGACAGGTATTACCCTTATCCCCTAGAGAGCTGGTCTCTGGCCTGAAATGTCTGATTTCAACAGATTTGGTTATTTTATTTGGTCTTGCAGTTGCAGCCCAAGAAAAAGAGGCATTTTTTAACTCTTCCTCACCCAATTTTCCCTCTTGTACTTGGTTACTAATCTCTTTAGACCTAACTTAATTTTAATTACCACACAAGGGCACTACTAGAGTCCCTGCATCCTTTCATGTGCCATCATTTCTTTGCTGAGATGTCTGACGTCAAGGCTCTGCTACATTGAGCAAATCAGTTAAGACCATAGATTAAGAATAAAAGAGGGGGAGGGAAGAAGGAACATCATTCTCCCCCCCTCATTCAAAAAAACTTTCAGCCTTCTTAAGGGATTTAAGTACACTTAGTGAAATAGGAAAGCAAACCCTCTTGTCTCTGCTTCCCTTTGTCCTTGAGGGAGTCAAGCCTGGCTTTGGTTCTCTTAGGGTTGTTGCATCCCTCTCCACCTCCCAGGATGTCCCCAGGGTCTTGCACACTGGAAGAGGCAGAGGCAGGAGCTCACCATTCTTTCTTCCTCTACCCTCATCCTCTGGCTGTTGCTGTGCACAAAGCATAAAAACTCCTTCCTCCTCAAATGACTTTTTAAGGATCAAAACCTGAGCTCAAGGTTTCACCTCGTTTGAGCAGAGTACCTAAAAAAAATCATCACTACCACTTCTAAAAGCTCATTTATAAGTACCAACATTTGTACTATGTTTTGAACACTCTGAATTATTTCAAGGTGCAGAACTCTAAACTTTCAAAGAAAAAAAAAAAAAGAAATCCAAACAAAATAAAAAGCCCTCTCAATTTGTCTTTTAATTGAAAGCATCTCATGAAAACTGGAAATTTTCACTTACAATGGAGTTTGGTCCTTGCTTTCCACTTTTGCATAAAAATAACCCTCTTCAAAATATTTTAGAAAAGAAAAGAAAAAGGAAAGGAAAGGAAAGGAAAGGAAAGGAAAGGAAAGGAAAGGAAAGGAAAGGAAAGGAAAGGAAAGGAAAGGAAAGGAAGAAAGAAAGCAAGCAAGCTAGCTTTTAGCTTCTCTGAACAGTTCAAAAAATAATAATCAATTTTTCCTGGTTAAAGTTAAAACTACTCTCAAAGTCTTACTTTAAGTCATCAGCATGTTTTATATATGGTTTCTCATTTGTGAAGCATGAGCTCAAGTGAATTTATCTACCTACGATATCAAGAAGCCATTTACAACAGGTCTTTCTAAACAGGACTTTTTTATTTAAATATTCTTTGCAGGCTGCTCTCTGGAGTGCCCTGGATCTCATTAGAAGTGTGGTATTTTCCTCTTCCTCTAAAATTAAATTTAGTTTCCAATTAAAAGCTGGCCCCTCTGACAGACACTTTGTTTCACTTTCAGGTCCAGATTTCTTACCATGTTGACCCTACCAAAAGCCTCCAGTGACTTGTAAAAATAATAAGGATTATGCACAGCTGCACAGATCAAAAATCCCCCCAGCATTCAATTGCTATCACGAGTCTTTTATCAATCTGCTCTAGAGTAGAGAGGGAAACAATTTTCCCACCCCATGAAACTGGGATTTCATAAATGTTCCCTTTCCACATTATGATGAAAAAAAGACCATTCAAAGGTTTTGATTCTTTTTGTAAAAACAGACTCCCACAGCACAGGGGAACACTAACCGGGCAGTTAGGAGATTCCCCTGGGGTATGGAATAGCAGCAGGGGCAGGATTTCCACCTGCAGTACCAGGCTACATGAAATGAGAGAATAACTTCAGGAGACCCACATTCACATGTTGGTCTACCTTGGACTTCTGCTGTGTTTTCTTGGGCCAGTCTCTTCAGCCTCCTGTTCCTGAACCTCTGCTCTCTACCTTTCCTGGACTTACCTTTTCAAGATGATCTTTACAAGTCAAGAATGAGAACATAAGGCAAAAATGTGGGCAGCTTCCGCATAGGATAAACCTCATTTCCAGAGCATGAGGTTGCTCTGGTTACCAACACCAAATCCACGCTAAGAACAACTCCTGGCTTCTTAGTAAACTAGAAAACTTCTTTAATTCATATGTAATTGAATGGTGCCAGCTAATTATTAGAAACATAATAGCCTGTTACATGATCACAACAGCCTCAATAAATGTGGTTTGAGTTATTATGTAGTACTTTATTAATAGACAATAAATACATTCTTAAATCTAAATTAAATCCTCATTTGCTAGGTGCTTCATTTTGAAAGGGTATCAGAATGTGTCACTGAAGTCAAATGTCAGCATACTTAAAGTCATGTGACAGAAATCCTGGTCCAGATGTTGTTTCAGAACTTGTTCAAGGGACAAGTGGAAGAATGTCCTTGGAGAACAGCTTCATACAGTGCAGTCTCATCTGTTGCTCATGCATTTTGTCTGAACATTTAATCCCCAGCAGCACATAAGCATTCTGGTGGTCACTTTTGGGCAATGTGCTTGGGAGGATCTCAGTAAGCAGCCAGATGGTGTGAGAGCATGGTGGTATTTCTAGCTGGATGACCACCCACTTCCTCCTATAAGATCCTTTGAATGTAGGAAACAAAAGCAGACAGACTTAAAGCCAAGAAAGATGGAAGTTATTTAAAAATAAGTGTCTTGATTGACAGCAACAAGATGGAAATTGCTAGTTTCCTAAACCCAGATGCTCATGAGCACTCCTGAGGATGCTGCACCTCAGGAACTGTAGGGGTACAGTCCCTTGTTCAAGGCAACCAAACAGCATTGCCCAGGGAAAGAAAGGGCTTTCCTATGACTGTGGCTGGCCAGGCAACTCCAGCCATTGCTTTCTGGTGATAACTCCTTCCACAATAATTTACGAGCTTTCACAATCTAGGGTTCAATTATTGCCATCTGGTCTACCTGGGTCAAAACCAAGAAAGGCAGGGAAACCCTGCACACTGCACAAAGAAATTAGTGAATAAACCAAAGGCTTATGTGAAAATGTAACTGATCTTTCCACATAGAACTGATGGCTAGATTTCCATGTGCTTTAGAAATTTCCTGCAGGCTTCAGTTATGCTGACAGGCAAGGAACAGAGGACAGAATATTCTGAAAATATTTAGTCCCACTGAATTAACTCACTTTCAAGAAGTTAATAATCATTTTCCTGCTTTGTACACTGGTAGCCTGGCAATAGAGGAGAACAGTAGCAAAAACTGCAAGTAGTCCTACTGGCTATTTTTCCCAATGCTGCTTTCAGGAATGCATCTGTGAAACCAGCAGTAGTTATATGATCAACAAATTTCTTTAAAGGCTACAAGGGACTGTTCTGATTAGTCAAACCTCCAGAGAAGCCATGTAACCTAGACCCCTGAATAAAGTTAGCACAGATAAGAAATGGTTCCTTGGCTACATAAAGAGGAAAAAGAGAGGAGGCACCATGCACAGATGAGTGAAGAGAGTCTTTAGGTTTGTTTACAACATTGGCCAAGTATCTACTGGCTCACCAGGAGAGGGTGGGATACAGGAACAAGGCTAAAAGCTGGAGCTGGTGGCATGGGGATCAAGGCTTCAGAGCTACTCTTAGTAAGTAGAAAGAGGAAGAGAGACCACATGAGTGAACCAGCAGAGAGAGCAAAGCCTCCTGGAATTTTAACAACTGATTTAGAAACCAAGTCTGATTTTGGTAGTCAGTTCTACTAAATTAGAGCAAATTGCCCCCAGGTCAGTTCTGAAGGTAAGGCGAAACCAGAAACCATGTGGACACTTTGCTTTGGTGTTCAGGGAGAGGAGACAATGAAGACCTGACTAATGGGAAAGAGCACAGAAATGAAAACTCACATGGTTGAAGTGAAAGCAAAATAAGAGTAATTTGTGTAAACACAGGTTTATACTATAAGCTCAATTCTCAGACAGTGAAAGAACTAGTGTAATCAAGTCAAGTAGTAAGACTTTTTAAATAACATTGGCTGCTCTGCAGGTTCATAAATTAAGAAGGAAGGGAGGCAGGACAGAGGCAAACTGCTCAGCTGCAGATCCTTTCTCAAAACAGCCACAATAAGTGAGGTGTTAGGGTGTGCAGGCATAGGGCAGATGGAAAACTTGAGCAAGATGCAAAATGCTCTCAACATTGGGTTTCAAACTAACGTATCTAGTGAGATACCTGTATTTCAAACCTTTTTTTTCCCCAAAGAAGGAATGCTTTTATGGTCAGCATGATACATGCCTAAGAGAGTGTCTATCCACTCTACTACCTACTGAATGCCAAGGCCAACTTAAGCCAAAGTTGGCTGGAGGTTAGTGTCTGAGTAGAATCAGTGTCTTCCAGTAGAAATGCTGGATATAGAAAGCCTTTCTGACTACCAGACATGCAAGATTTATTTTTGCTAATACATAGAGGATGCCACTGTTTGCAGTAAAAGAAAGATTTCTTCAGTCCTAGGTTTGTAGGCACATTGTATGCCAGAGACTGTCAGCCAGTGGTGCTGGTATTAAACCCTAAAACTTCTGTCCAAAGCCTGCCATTTAGGAAGGAAGAAGTTCAGTCTGTAACATTGGTGTCCTGGTCACTTGGACCATAAGCACATCCTTTGGGAACTTGTTCAAGTGGTAGATCACATGCAAGTTTGGAAGAATTTCTCAAATACTTTGAGCTCTTAATGATCTGGTAGAGATTTTAATAAAAGGCAGGCTCATTTGTATTTCTGCATGCAACTAACACATCCCTGGCATTATTGCAATGTGTTAGAATCAGTGTCTTAGCTCTTTTCTGTCAATCCACCATGATCTTTGTCTACCGGGGAAAAGACTTTACCTTCCTTCCCTGCTCCCCAAAATGTTTGCATAATACTGAGGATTTTGTTGGCATGAATGGAACACATTAAGAATAAAAGAAGAAACACACCTTCAAATGCAGTAGGCATGGATACAACAAACACTTCAGCAAATGCACAAGGCATTTCCACTGGGGATCACAAGAGGACAGATACAAAGGAGCGTGGAAAGAAATCCGTATCTGTATCTAGGGCCTGATCCAAGGTCTTGCTGGAGCTGATGGAAAAATCCAATGGGCTTCAAATAAGGCCCTTATTCCAAAAAGGGGAAAGAGTTTAGAAAAAAAGAAGAAAACATAAAAAAGCCAAGGGGAAAGAAGAGATAAATAATATTTACCCAAAAACAAACCAGATGTTTCACCTCAAATCCACTTTCTGTTTCCATGAGAATAAAGACAAAGAAAATAATGGCTGTTAGCCTTTTCTTTGGGTCAGACGGCAGAGACCCAATGGGTGACAGGCTTTTAGGCATGTGACCCTCACACGCTTCCTGTGTCATAAATGAGTCATGGCAGTAGCATACTCATAAATATATTGGAAAGAATAATGTTAGTCTAAATGGTTTGATTCAAGCAGAGGCAATAAAAGGCAAAAAACATCTTCAGCTTGCCTCAAACACCTGCTTCCTTCATTTTTCTTTTTTATATATACATATATTAAAGGAAAGCTCTTAATTCCATTTTCTGTCTCAAAATGAGCAATGTGTTTGGGAATGGATGAGCAGCGTGGGTTTGCTGACTTGAGCCATTGGCGTTACAGTCTCTATGGAGCTTTTAAAGTTGCTGAGGAAGCAAAGCCAAAGCACTTTTCCAAGCAGAGATGACAGGACTGCGTAGAGCTCCGGGTTGCTGACGGGGGTTGATCAGGCACATTGCTTTCATAGGACTTGCTGGAGGTCACCAAGCCACAGCCAAGGTCAGAAGAGAGCACCAGGGCATTCTCATCATAACACCAACCTTTGGTGCCTCCTGGGAACTGAGGGATGAATATAGATCTTTGTCTTTCCTGCATTTGCAGGCAGCAGCAAGGTTGTCTCTATTTAAATGTGCTCAGCACCCCTAAAGAAGTTGAGGGCTCTTGACCCTCCATACAAATCAATGGTAGGATTTGGGGTGAACTCGGTGCTGCTCCCACAAAGAAGGGGAGAATATTTGCACATGGTTCCCTAAAAAGCCCCATCAACTCATGTTTTGTAAGTGCAGGCAATGCAGATAGCATTTAATTTTTTTTTTTTTTTTCAGAAAGGCCTCTGCTTTATCATTGCTTTTAAAGCTATCACACTGAAATGGCTCAACCTAAGGTTTTCCATGATACAGCATCTGCTTCAGAATGATTTTCTTTGAAGTTTCAGCTAGAATAGTTCCACTCCCAAGTAAAAGTAAAAAAAAAGGCATCTTCTCCACATGAAAAAAGAAATAACCAACTTAACAGTTCCATTAAAAAACTGTATTGCTTTTGCTTAGAATAGGAATGTAAAATTTGACAGAAGGATTGCCGTACTCTCAAAGATGGCACTTGTACCATTAATGTGAAAAACAAAAATCTACATAAATATGGTTAAGTTGTAAACTTCAAAAAACCCACAGTCTTAATAGAAAATTTGTCAGTGTTTGGCAGCTAAATTCTCAGGCAGCTCAACATGCAGCAAGCATGCTCTGATCCCCTTACTGCTCTTATACATGCAGCATGCTACTGCTTTGCATGCCAACAGCTGCACGGTTCTTTCTGGCACAGGCTGCTGGAGAACACTGTGGCACTGTATTACAGGTAGACAGCACCTTCTGTGCTCCCATTTCTTCTCCTGGTAATTACCCAGAGCAAAAGAGGAGCAGGCTCCACACATTAGAGAAATACAAATAAGACAATGTGTCTTATTTCTTCAAGTGAAGGATGTGATAACGTCTAACAACAACATCAACAACAAAAATACCCCCCGCCCCCCCCCCAAAAAAACCCCCCCACAACCCAACACCAAGCCAAAAAGTTGAACAAACTTGACCAGGACACCTTTACATCTGGCTTTGCTTAACTTACGAATGTTTCAATTTTGCAGCTTTACTGTTAAATATTGCGGGGTTTTTTTTTCTGTTTTGGCTGTTAAATATCTCTGAAACACTGGCAGCTGAAATTTAGGTTGAAACTACAAGCAGCAAAATCTTTGTGTCCATAACAGGTCCCTCCACTCCCACAACACAAAGAAATTATTTCTATTTGTTTTCAAAAGGGAGAGGGGAGTATTCAGGGTGTCCCTTTGCCAGCAGTTTAATAGAGAATTTGTCTGTTTCCCCACCCTTTTCTGGGTAAGATGGGTGAAATTTCTTTTGCAAGAACAGCCTCTGGCTGGCCTCTTGGTAGCTTAGTTTGTTTGACTTTGCTTTTGGGTGACTGCCTGCCTGCAAGCAAGTAAAAGCATGGAAGCTGAAAGCAAGCAGCAAGCTGATGCAATGGACAGGGCCCTTCGGGATCAACTTTACGAGAGCTAAGCAAAATCAAACAGAATTGAAACAAGCTCTGCCAAATAAAAGCTAACAGACAGGATTCCCTTCTCCCTGCAGCTGATTAGAAATAAGCTAAAGACAGAGTGTCTAAAGCAGGACCAGTGTCCAGATGAGAGAGTGGCAGATGCTACCCTGAACACTGGAGGAGAAGGTGGGTATGGAGGGCAAACATGCAGTTGAAGGTAATGTGAGCAAACCCACACATCATCTACAGAGCTCAAAAGACACTACAACAGGGAATAACTTGCAGATGGTGCTCAAGAAAAGGTTCTTCCCAGGAAACCCTCTTCTGTCACTCCAAAGGATCTTTGATACATCAGATTACAGATATCAGCAGCCTTTTAAAAAGCATTTTTACTAATCACCTGCTATCTTGCTATTTTGGTGTCTTGGGGCTTATTACATTAAGAACCTTAACGTGCCAACTTCCCATGCTGCAAACACACAAAAAGTGGGTATCTGTTACAAGACCTGAGACTGATGGTGTTGGATCCTGAACAGTGCCATCCCATGTCTCCCCTTCCTCCCTTTAGGCATACACAGACATGAGAAAGCCAAACTGGTCAGGACAATCTGTACGGTGTTCAGAGTTAAGCTGCCGTAACAACTACATACAAGTCCACACCTTTCTTCAGGACCAGAGTTACTCCTCCTCTGCAGTGGAAACCTTGGAAGAAACCACAAACCTGATCTTTGGAGTTTTTGAACTGGGACTTCAGTCCCAAAGCTTTAGCTTATGCAGTAGAGACACTTCATGGGTAAACCCAGATGTGTTCTTTTCCCTCTGTGGCACAGCAGGATCCTCTGAGCCCAAGTGACAGCCATCAGCAGCGTGTGGAAAGCATGTGCCACAGCAGGTGGTGCCTCTGCCTGCTCTCACAGTAGTTATTCACTTACAGTGCAGGCAACCATTTGCAGGCTGAGTCCCACAGATGTTTCTCCAGAGACATAAGTAGTCATACTTGGCACAGGGAATAGAGCCAGTCCCTTGGGTTTGGAACTGGTTGAGCCACAAACTCCACGCCACAAGGTGAAATAACAGGAGAATGCCTTAATAGCAGTGATGGACAGCAGTTCCTCTCTCCTTTCACAGCTTCTGTCCCTGTAGACCATTAATACAGCTCATTCCAAACTCCAACACTTTCACCTTCAGCTTATTTTAATTTATTTATTCAGAGAAGAGTTGTTTTTCACTTTTTAGAAGAAATTCCCAGTTGCCTGAAGACCCTCTGTATAAAACCCACTGCAAGCTGCATTCCACAGGTCTTACTAGAATTTGAACTTCTTTGTTTTGCCCTTGAAAGCCTGCTCTGAGCTCCAAAAAGGAAGGGGAAATGATTGGGGCATTTGTGTCTTGCAGAAGCTGAAGTGAGACATGCTTATTTTTAATACAGGATATAAGGGATTCTTTTGACAATATCCATTCATTCTACCATTGACTGGATTAAAAAAAAAAAAAAGTCTTTATTACCCTTCCAGTGGCTGCTGCACAAATTATTTTTGCAGATGTATATGAGTCTGGTTCAAATTGCAACAGCACAACAAATGTTGGCAGAGTTGCTCTGATTTTGGAATATCCCTTTCCACCAAAAGGGGACGAATCCACCATTTTCTTCTGAGTTGTCCACAATCCCCTCTTCTTAAACTGCGTACTTGTCACACCTGAGTGTACAGTTCTGGCCAGTCCTCTTCAAGAAAGATGAAGCAGGTGCAGGAGATAGCCTACTAAAAGTGGAATTAAGCTTTTTATTTAGTAGTAGACAGAAGTCATTCATCAGGAGGGGAAAAGAAGTATTTCAGCCAGCATTGGATCAGAGAAAGGTATAGGGATAAGCTGGCTCACAAAAGAGTGTCAGGTGGAAAGTGTGGAGAAATTTTAAAAGTAACTGAGATGAATAAGGTCCTTGTAAAATTTTCTAACAGAAGAAGAAATGCAAGAAATTGTTACTATTGGATCAAGCATTAGACATTCCCAGACAGGACTGTATGATGTTCTTTGTAGAGATCTACACATGATGACCCAGCATCTTTCCTGGTCCTAAATTTGACATTCACCTGTCCTTTACTGATATCCATTACAGGTCCAGATCAGGGAATTACTCTCCTTCTGGACAATGCTGTTGCAATCCTCCTCAACCAGTCACATTGATCCCTCAGTTCCACATCTCTGGAAAGCTATGGATATGTATTTCCAGCATGCTGTCGGTTTACCAGCCAGCAGATTGCACCTAGGTCTGCTGATGAGGATCTTCATAGACATTCAAGCAATTCAACAAGGGAAATTGAAGTCTCCACCACTTTGGAGTCTTTTCATCTAGATTTAGACTCCACAGAGGACATTTAGCCATAGATTTATTATTTTTTTTTTTACCATTCATACACCACCAATAAGAAGTTTCTTTTTAACCTTATAAAAGAGAAGTCAGTCAAAAGTGTCTAGAGCACAAAATCAAATATATTAACACAGTGCTGATGGAGACCATTGTAATACAGATTAAGATCCTTCTTTTCTTGGAATGGGAAAACTGAGGATCAAAGTCAGTAGAAGTTCCATCAGGGACAGATCTTTTGTATTAGCAGTGAATTTGCACTCCTGGCAGGTAAGATATCCTCTAGTATAAACCAGAGTGGTACTTCTCTTACAGCTTGTTCGACACTGAAGAGCACATCCTACGACTATTTTTCTGATTTTTAAGTAATGTTCATATGTCATCTTCCTTATCCGGGAGTCTGTTTAAACCCTTACCACAGACCAGCATTGTGTTGCTACCTCAGCACCTCAAAAAGCAGTTCTGCAAACAAAAAAAGAAAAAAAAAAAATCAACTGGCAGAAAGGTGAGAAAGTATTTTTTTTTTTTAAGAAACCTCAATTTAGGAAAAAAATGAGTTGAGATGCAGAAGTGTTAGCTGCAGAAACCTGACTTTAATGGTTGCTTTTATTGCTAATATAAGCACAGAATAGAACTGTATCAGCTTTGTGTCCCATCCAATATAAAATTAACATTCAAGCTATACTGTTTAAGTATGCAGAGACAGCTTCTCCAAATAATCTCGATATCAAAAGTATATTGCTGTCATTGAGTGTACTGAATAAAGTGAAGAGTTTTCAAACCTTCTTGTATGGGCCTGTAGACACCAGAGGAGCCTTACCCCAGAGCATTAAAGGAAAACCATTTCAGCCAATCAAATCTATTTACATGTATATTTATAAACTGCCATGATTTTTGAACTACTAAAATTAGATTTAGATCTTAGCCTCCAACTTCGAGTAAAATCAGTTCACTTGTCACTAGGATGGTACAACATGGTCCGAAATACACAGGGACAAACATTTTCAGTCCTGGTGTCCAAAGGAAGTGGCAATTCAGTGATCACACTGGCCAGCTGTCCCCCTTCCACCATCAGTTTCAGCCAATATCAACATCACTTGACAGAAATATCAGGACTGCTTCTTTTTACTCATATCTGAAAACCAGTATGTGATCACAGAAAGACACCTGGCTTGCTGTCATGAAGGGAAGTAAAAAACTCAATAACATCAAGGTACTCACACAGAAGAGTGGATTTTTGGGTTTTTTTGAGTTCTACAATTCAGAGTGACTTGTTTTCTTAATGAACACTGAAAACCAGTAGTACAGCACAAGCCCTTTAAAAAGCAGCAGCGGTGGAGGAGCTACTGCATGAACACAGCAACACAGGATCATCTTGCTTCAAAAACATTTTACTGTTTTGAAACAGTACACAAAGTCATAAAAAATAGCAATGGGCTTTGCCAAAAAAGCATCCAGAGAAGAGGCAAGGGAAGAACAGAGAAGGAACAGTGGAAATAAATCTTTCCAAACAAAGTGACAAGTCCAAAAATAATGAGAACTAAAGTTCAAAGAAGAAATCTAAACTGAAGTAGAAAGAGAGAACAACCATACACAGGCAGTTGAGGCATGGGGGTGTGTGCATGTATGCTGGTGGGGGGGTTATGCAGCAAAC
>VYZV01015961.1:0-39462 GCA_013401275.1 Pandion haliaetus
GTATCAGGTACAGTGAAAGAAAAGAAGGCACTGTATCGGGGAGACAGACTTTTTTAAATGACAGTGAGGTAGCATAGAGTTTGATTGCATAATTCCTTATTAGCACCCACAAATCCCCATTACTTCTTAATTTCATAAAGCCTAGTTCAATTCAATAAGTTAGTGCACAGTTCTGCTCCAGCTGTCTGTTCCCCATTGCTGGAGAAATATTTAAAATTTTGCTTAGATCAGGGCAGAAGTTATTAGAAACAAAGGAATGAACACAGACTATATTTAGCATTTCAGAAGTTTCTTCAAGTATGAAAAGCTAAGTTGTGGAGAAGAACAAGAATATTTCTCATTCATTCTTTGGTCAACCAGTTAATAGAGAGAAGTTACCTGGAGGTTTGAATGGCCAAAGAGTTATAGAAAATAAATGTGTTCATGTCTTAGAATAGGTACATGTAACTAAACTAAGAAGTGCTGGAATTTATTCAGACTCTATATCTCTTCTATTTTTATAATCTACTTTCCAAAGGCACATCATCTTTTTAATTATTGATGCTCCCCACTTAACATACAGCCTTTGAGCAAAAGATCTGAAAATGCTTCACACCTTTACATCAACAGGGGTATAGAATCTTGCTTCCTGCTGAAAAGGGTCCTCTAGCCAGGCTTCAGTATAAACTTACTTCTTTCTGGTATTAGAAAGCTAGCTGTTAGAATTTATAAGCCAATAAATCCCAAGTATTGTCAAAAACGAACAATATTACCACTATTTTGAAAAATTATATTAAATCCACTGAATTAGTACCTGGTGCCAATAGGGAAATCAGTATTTAAAAACAAACAAAAAAAAACCCAAACACACAAAAAAAAAAACCTTACAGACTCAGAAAGCTTCTATTAATTCACAGGAGGCAGGATGTTTTCAGAAACTGCAGGCAACACACCTCAGTGCTACATGGCAGGTTTGTACCCATGGGGATAGGCAAAGCAAAGGGAGATACAAGTGGGCTAATAAAAAAGAAGATAATGGGAAGAAAAACAGCTAGAGTAAATCCAAACAAGCAATAAAGGTATAGAAACATAAACAAACAGGAACTAGAGCAAGTGGAAAAGTGCTAAAGAGATGTCATATGAAAAGCAGGTCACCCGCATGCCAGCTGATGCAGGTGCCTTCCAGCACAAGAGACAGAAAGTCCTGTCTCTGAGCAAGCCTGAGATCTAATGGGCATGACAGAAAACCCGCAAATATCTAAACACCAGGATGACAAAGGATATGAAGTCCAAAGGGGATCACTTGATTTGATTTTTAAAAATATTTCAAACTTTGTTTTGGTTTTTCTAGTGTATGCAGACACATTGTATGCATGAGCACACATCCATAACACACACATGAATGTGCATGGGCATTTCTGGAAAGAAATAGAAATGAGAGGAGGGAATTTTTAAAAAAAAAGTATATAGTGGTTAGTACACATTCAACACTTAGCAGCTTTTGAGGCATAAGCAAGAGGTAAAGAGTGTTCATTTGCATAATTGGCATCATATGAGCTACAAGACTTATTTTCCACCCAAAGCAGTCTCATATAATAACCTCTAAGTGTTTTGTGACAAGGACTGCTGTAGCACACCTGCCAGCCTACCATGAAATTATTCAAGACTTTCAGAGAATAGCACCTAACTGCCACTGGGAATACCGCAGTCTGTCAGCCAGCATAAATCACATCCTCAACACTACTGTGTGAATGGTTAACATTATCCAAGCCTAGCCAAAAAGGTGAATACTTTCTTCACTATGCAACAAAGTGGAGGACAACCACGTGACCTTACTTCTGTGCAAATGAAGACTGGCAGCAACAGTGAGATGGCATTCAGAATTGCTTATGCCTTTTCCAAAATTCATTTGGAAATGCAAACTTTCTCCTTAACCCTCCTGCTTGAATTACCATGTCACCTTGAAAATGAAGCATGGCTTTGCTGGATTGCTTGCCTCTCATATTTTTCCCCAGCTCAGTGACCTCAGGTAGGGGACAGAACATCCAGTTTTCAACACACATGACACAAACTAGGAAGCTTCAGCTCCAGGTTTGTCAAGTAAGAAAGGGGAATGCTATATTCTGACTGTCTGACAGCTATTTGGCTCACACCATCCTGACGTGACAGGTAAAATGTGAAATATAGGAACACTTGTTTGTGCTCAAGTCCCAGTCCCACCAGAACTTCCCTGAAACAAACGAAAGGAGTAACTGGTTGCAGAGTCAATATGTACAATGCAGCATCTATGGTTCCAACCCAAAACCCGTGGAAAGAGAGGAAATCCTCAAGCCGTGCTATGACAGTTGACTAAAACTTGAACTTAAAGACTCACTGCCAATACACCCTCATTTGGCAGACTGGGCCGTGATAGCCCTGGTGCTGTTCAACACCACGCATACACAGGAGCTTAGAACAACAGTTTGAAGTAGGACAAAAATGTTGATGTGAACACAATATTGATGGGAGTTTCCAGTTGAAGTCGTCACTGGTTCTACTAAATGTTCACTTGCTTTCCTCCAAAAAGCAATCTCAACTTTTAATTATAAATAGCCCTCAAGCACTAACCTTTTCTTCTTCATTTACCCTACTAATTATTGTGTTATATTGTGTCATTATTGGCGACAGTGAGAATGCTAATAATCAAATCTATTTAGAATGGACTCTCCTTGCTCAAAGCCATGGAACTGCCCAGCTAAATAGAAAAAATCAGCATTTCAAAAATTAAAACTTACTGCACCTTTTCAAAACAAGACACCTCCCAGGAGCTTGCAAAATATATCTATAGCTGAATCATGTTTTAACGAGCCAGGCAGACTGCAGACCCGATCGCATAAACTAGAAATATAGTGGGAACAAGAAAATGTACCTTATTTGAAAAAGTTTTTATTTGTTTACTAACTGAATGTTCATCCCTCAAAGACTTTTCACAGTGAGGTCTGCATTTACCTGTGATGAACCATTTTTATTTTGGGTTATTCTATTGCTTGTTCTTTTGAACAGTTTCTTGGCAATCTGTGGACTTAAATTCACTATTGAGCAATTTTGCATGGAAAATTTGGAAAGGAATCTGCACCTCCACTGAAAAATATCTACAGATCTACAAAACCATACATATGGCTGGGCTAAGCTGTTCTGGAAACATATCCATGAATCATCTAGTTTCCTGCTTTTGAAGGAGTTCACTGGGTAACATCATGGTCCAAGTATACACTACAGATATGTCACAGATAACAGTATACAACTGGTCTGGTGTGCAGTTGCTGCAGCCAGGTGCATGTCCTAGACGTGGTCGCAGCTATTTGCTGGGTCTTGAACCCACTGGGTACGCAACCCACTTCCAGACTCTTGGCTTCAGGCAGAGGTTGGACACAAGGACTGGATGGGCACCACAAGGCGCCCCAGACGGTTGCCATTCAGTGTGACTTGGATAGGGAGCATGGCTGTGACCTGCGTCAAAGGACAAGTCTAAGTGCAGCCCAGGCTCTGAGAACACACAGGCCACTCGGTATAAGACAGAAAACACCCACCCATTCAACCAGTTGATCAATGAAACTTCAGTCCAGGTTTGGGGTTAGTTTGGTTTTTTTTTTCAATGAAAGAAGGATACAGAAGCTCTCCAGAGGTGATACAGCCAACATCTGCCAGGGCACACCTTGATCTGGATAAATGCCAAATAAAATCTAGGGCAAGGATAAAACCCAAACATTCATTAATAACACAAAAACTGAAAAATACCTGCTAAGCCTATCTCAAATACTTAAACAAGATACTTTCAAACTGTGCATAAATTGTAAGATTCCTTTCAGTATTTTCACATATGTTTCCACCACAGCTGAAAATCAGCCCTGGGATACTTTACAAGGGCGAGTAATATTCCTTCTGTAAACTTACTGCCAAAGTCACGTATTTGATGTAATTTATGCAAGTGTCTCTTAGGAAAAAGTTGTAATCTTAAGGATCTATCTGGAAAGCAACATGCACATCTGAGGAAATACAGAGTGTTATCTATTTTGTCTCTGATACAGAAGCTCTGCTGGCGAAAAAAGAGTTCCTCACAGCAGCTAAAAGGATAAACTCCAACTTTTTGAAATGTTTCTCACATCTTGTGGTCTAAGATTTTGCTGAAGATTTTGATAGGGCAGGGCAGCACTCTACCAGCCCCGGCAGGAAGCTGCCTACCTCCCCGTGGCCTTCTGCCTTTCACACCATGGAGCACTGCCATTGCTGGTGCATCCTCCCCAGCACAGCTTTTCCTATGAACATTGCTCAGGTGTTAGCCTGTTGGCCAGTATTTAAAGACTCATCCTAAATTCAACAAGCAACTGTAAAGGACATACAAATTTGAGTTTAAGCTGCCTCCTCAAACTCAACTGCTTACCCTACCATATTGTCCAGGGTGGTGGCTAGGGCACCAAACATTGGTCCAATTAGGCATGAAGCCCTGCACAGGATTTTCATTTTTTGCCATCTTGCCCCCACCCTCGAGACACTTTTTTATTAGCTAAGACCAAATATCACACCTCATTTTGAACTAATTCTAAATGGGGGAAGACTATAAATTCAATACTTACAGAGCAGACAACTACAAAGACAAAAAGGCATGAAACTTTTAGGAATTTTAGACAGCATCTGAAATGTAAGAAACATATATTTACTATATGGCTAGTTTAAAACAAATCTTTTCTGTTCTCTTAATAGCTGTGACATTTCAGAAGTATCATGGTAAGCACTAATGGGTGATGATATACCACGTCAGAGGATGGATACCACAATGCAGGGTCAACAGGAGCTTGGGAAGCCTCAGTGGCTATAAGGGCTGCTGCCCCAGATCTGCTGCCAGCTGGGTCTCATTGCATGGGAAGGAGGTTTGACCCCTGGGGAAAGCCAAGTGAAGGCTGCAGCTTGAGCTGGTGCTGGGACTTGGAGCCACTTCTCCACTGCTGCCACCGGACCCTGACAGAGCCAGAGCCACATCAGCTCGCCCTGGTCTCTCCAGGGAGGTGGCATGGCCAAAGAGAAAGCACAGTTTATTGCATAGAGGGATGGTGTCATGAGTGACTTCCTCAAAACTGGACTTCTAATATACATCCTGAGAGGTATTGGGAAAAAATGGTTTGAAGACGAGAACAAATTTTAAGAATATCCTAGTTTTAATAGCGTCTCTTTAAATCAAATATACTTCATGAGCCTCTCTAGATAAACTGACTAGCAAAACTAGATCTTTTTTTCCATAGCACATCTGTGCCCTTTGAAGGAATGCCCAGTTCTGGAGATATGATGCAATCAAATCTTCTGAAGTGTCAGAGCTTACTACTGAGTGGGTTAAGCAAGCATAACCCTAAATTAAAATGTGGATGTTGAAAATGCATGCTCTTGAGTAAGAAATCTTAAGATTTAGCATTTTTAAATTACCATTTTTTTAATCTTACCATAAAAGGCAATTCAACTAATTATTTTCTGGCTACCCATCAGTATGTAACACAGATGTCTTAATTTACAGAACTCTTTGGTGATTTGCCCGTATTACATCTTTTCCTTAATTGAAGGCATTGATGTTCTTATTCCATTTTTTCAGAAGTAAACATTCAAACATTGCTTTTCTGACAGAATGACAAATGTAAGGTTTGATTTAAGCCTGACGACAAGCAAGAAGTAAAACATTCCAAGTTACTAGGATAATTAGTTCGGAAGGGAACAGCATAATAAATAGCTGCATTGACAGATGCTATAGAACAAAATATTAAAGAAGTGTAGCCTGAAGAGAGTCTAAAAGAATTTTTAATCACAGTAGAAATAAGTCCCTAAATCAAGTTCATTAACTGAAAGTAACATAAGTGACTGGAGACCCATTTTTGAAAAACGTTTTCTACAGATCCCTTCCTCTTTAGAATTCTCCAAACAGGCAGGAAAAAAAACAGCCACTAAAAATATGTTACCACAGACAAACTGGTACAAAGGGCTTACAAAATCCTATGAAATACAAGTGGCAGCAACTTTACACAAACTTTGCACCCATAAAAATCTAGAAAAGGCAGAGGACAAGGGGAAAGACGCCAGTTAGGCAGCTTCTTCCAGAAATACCAGGTAGTCTTGCTCTACTGAAAAGCAAGATGGCAGAGAGGGGGAAGAAGATAATAAAAGCTTGAAAAGAGAGGAATGACAACAAAAGCCATTATCAGCACCTCATAACTGATAACTTCTTTTGGTATTGTGTGAGTTATATAAAATACCTAGTGCCAACTTAGTCATGCATCCTCTATCCTGCTTGTATATTCTCCCCATCTCTACATTACAGTTCTATTCCGGTATTTTTGAGAATTTATTATATTATGAATTACTAAAGCCAAGTCTAGACTGGTTTAGTTTTACTGTACTTCATATTTTCTGTTTGCACATTGAAATTATCATTTCTAATAATAATAATAATAATTCAAATTATTATTGAAACAAGAAACAACAACTTGATTTTAAGACGTAAAAGAAATCAAAAAAACATTAACTAAGCCTTTATAAATTCAACCACTTGTCTGTAAATAACACAAACTCATCTAAAGGAGCTGGCAAGATGTAATAAAAAAGCTTTTGGAAATGGTTATTTTATTAAATGTAAAATTTAGAAGGCTCTTTTCCTCCTGTCTGTTTGTTTTCATGACATTCTGTATTAGGGAAGCAGCACTTTTAACAGCTTACAGTTGAGAAGTGATCAGCCTTTGACTCGCCTGTGGTTTGCAATCTGCCTCTTCCTACAGCGCTAATCTGGCACAGCGATGCAAGTAGAAACCCTGTGCCAAATCCTGAACTGATATACGCCTCCAGTGCAATCCTATTTGACTTCAGTTGGAAATGCATGAAGTATAAATCTATGAAGGATTTCACCCCCTCTTCTAATCCAAATGACTTTTAGTCTGATCTGCATGTGGTGTCAGGCAGTTTAGCTCCATTTATTATCTCAGCAGAGTTATGCTGATTTACGACAGCCAAGGAGCTGGCCCCATATGTACAACCTGCACTATAGAAACGAAAATATTTCACGGGAAGTTCAGCCAGAAAAATGCGCTACTCCACAGATTATAAAGCTACGCTGTACTGGAAACAATGGATTCCACACTCCTGCTCGATGCCTTTGTTCCATCAAATACCAGGGAACATTACCGCGAGCGTGAAGACAGACGCCTGCCAAACTTCTTCACATCTGCTCATATTGCACTAATTGCAGCCATTGAAATCCTCCCGCTCCATTTGTTCAGCAGCAGTGCAGGAGAACAGCACTCCACACAATACCATATGCACAATGAAAGAAGGAAAACAATTGTGAAGTGATGAGCTAAGACAACATACAGATTGGGGAAAGATGCACAGACATCTCATTGGAAAGCCTCCGCGGATCAACACGGAGATGGGGACATGCAGTGCTGGGCTCCATGCAAATCTGCAGAGCTATTTGCAGAGGCCAAACAAAACTAGTAAAAAGTGTTGAAACTCTGGAAAAGGCAGAGAGAATTAGTATCCAAGATTAAAGGGTTTGCTAGTTAAATCCCAGGCAAAAATATCCTGCAAAAATTTGAACTTAAGCTCTTATCACATTGGTATCTTTTAATATATTAACAGATTCAGCTTCCTCCATGCCTAAATGAGGTAAAAAACTACTTTGCGGTAAAGAGTGAAATATATTAATGTACTTAAAGATAGAAAAATGCTCAGTTAGATTTTGCATTGTGTATATGTGAAAAGCTACTATAATGACTACAGGAAGACTGTGTTAGATGATAACATATTTTAATTAAAATATTTCATAAAAGCCACAAAACACTGAAGAATAAAGCTTTGGAATCAACCAAGGAGGTTTAAGAAATGGTTTCAAAGAAATGTTGAAAGCAATACAGAAGGTATTTAATTACAAATTTAGAATAGGTGCTATGATTGATGCTTGTAAGAACAAAGGGCTATTGATCATTAGGTAGAGGCTGTAATCAATTTCACCAGAGTTTATTTATAAGCTATCAATGGCAAGATATGGCCTAAATATGGAGTGTTATTTTATTCATTTGCAGAAAATAAATCATTTTCTAGACATCTATACTTAAAATCTAATCCCTGCAGAAATAAAAAAAAAATATGGAAAAAGAAATAAATTAATGTTTGAATTCAGACCTCATCTTTGATAAATTGAACTTGACATGAAGGTTGTCCAAGATTTCATATTTCTCAGAAGAAGCAGATCTGGACAAACTTGCCATTTCACTTCCCAGTTGAAACCTTTGCTCAAATTCTGCAGAGCTGTTGTCCCATGAATCATCATCTGTGGCAAAATCTGGATTATGAAGAGCCATGCACTGCAACCTGTCACACATTTTCAGTAAACATAATTAAAAAAAAAACAGTGGTTTATTTCAACAGGTAGTAGATGCAACTGACCTTCCATATCCTTAGGTTCACTGTGAGAGATTTTAATAGAAAAAAAATCATAGAAAGAGATTTATTCAATACAGACTGAGCTTCCCTTGGTTACACAGCTGGGTAGGCTGGGGAGCAAGAGCGAAGACCCCATGACGTTGAGGTGCACCTGGAGAACCATCTCTCTGATGCCCCAGGCAGACATACCTCAGGATTTGGTGTGTAAAGCCCCTGTAAGGACTTTTTCTATAGCTCTGCTGTGTCTTTCAGTGCACTTGATTAACACCACATGGAGGAAGTAAGAGCACATGACCTGCAGTTGCCTATCCTTAGGGCTCTCTGATCACCCTGACCTCAGACCTTACATCCTTCCCTTCCCCATTACAGCCCCTTCTTTCCACTCAGGGCCCTCTAGAGCAATTCTCTGCTCACAACCCCTGCCATTCACTTTATTTCCCAGCAGGTTTGGTATCAGGATATAAGAAAGAGCCATGCACAATTAAATAGAAGAGAGCTTAGAAAAAAATATTTCAAGTAAAATGAAAGTAACTCACCCATTTTCCTCTGAGGAAACCTTCAGTAGTGGTGTCTTCTCTGTAAAGACAGTGTTTTTTGACCTTAAGCTGAATAATTTGGAAAAATTGAAGTGATATCTTTGGAGGGGGGAAAAAAAAAAAAAGTCAGTCTGCAGTGCAATGAATCACTACAGTTCTACAGAACATTTTGCTACAAGTGCATCTAACTGATTAAATGTTCTTTAAGAATGGTGTTCACCATTTAAGGTTTTCATTAAGCTTGAACTAGTCATGGTAGTTACTTCTTTATAGTCATGGAAATAAGAGAAATTTATCTTATCCTAAAAGCAGCATCTAAAATAGTCAGTTAAATTCCCTCTGAATGCCAGAAGAACAATAGACACCTAACTTACACTCACGTGCTTATATTTTAGACAACTAAATTTACAGTGGAACAACTGTACTGTAATATTAGTGAGGCAAAATTCTTAAGGTAAATAATTACATATATTCATATAACTTCACATTAATGTACTTCATAAAACATAAAACAATAGCAAAATTTCTGTCCCATGTCATTTGAGACATGGATCACCAGAAATCTGCTAATCTCTATAATAACCTCAGCACCCTTTGTATTAGGGAGGAAAGCTTTATCTGAAGTACTTCATTCCTGCAGCACAATCCCTTCCAAACAGTTTCTGTCAAGTCTTGGTCCTGGTGCTACAGATAATTAACAGAGAGTAAGCTACTTCTTGCCATATTGGAGCTTAGCATTGTTAAGAAGCCTTTTGCTAAAATATAAATCCCAAAGCTTAAGAAACATCTGAAGAGAATCAAGCACAGTAAGAGGGGTCTGGCTTTGGGGCAGGCTTCTGGGAGAGATTAAATAATTGAGCCATTTTAGAACACACTTCAAGACCTGGCTCTTCCAGAGACGTTTCCCATCAAAACCACCATTATTCACTCGCACTCAGATATTTTCCATTCAAAACTGCAGCCACCCACCACCAGAAAGTCCCAAAGAAATCTTCTAGACATTCGGTCAACATGCATATCTCATTACTCCCACAGACACTTAGAGGAAACCTAAAATGTCTTCTGCTCTTGCTGGACTTTGAGGGGAAAGAAATTATAAAATCACAGACAAATAAATAAATATACAAAGGTGACTGGTAATTCAATCTTCTAAATATAAGGCCAGTCCAAAAAGAAGGATCTCTGAAATGAAAGTACTTAACTTTATAACACAATGGAAGACAGTGGAATTTCTTGCAATTTGTAGAGGTATGCGTGAACTCAGAGTCTGTAAAATTAAAACCTCCAGTTAACGCTTCAGCTTGCTTGTTTAGTACTGTTATCATTCAGAAGCCATGCTAGGTGTGGAGCAACAGGATGTGGTTATTTCTGTCTTGAGTGGCCACAACGCACATTCAAACTCCGCAGTAAGCACCGTATTTGCAGTCTCAACAGAAGAGAATAATGAGTTAGAGAGACTGAATTATCCGGTACCTCAGGTCACATGTTGAGCAGATTACAATTCAGGTGCTACATTGCACTGACACTTCATCTGTGAAGAGATGATGGCATACTCCGAAGCTATCGAAGTGCTTCCTTATTTAAATAGGAGAATATCATTCACACAAAAAGTTTAAGTAGAGAAACTCTGGTATTTCAAAGCAAGTGCTATTCTAATCTTGTCACTGGCTTAGATGTAAAAGATTACCTAGAGCTTTTACAAAATGGAATCCATAAGGATATCAAAAACACTATCAGGACTTTAAATGTGTGGTCACTAAGCATTACTGATACACTCCTGGCTAATCCCAGCATCCCACTATATTCAAAGTTTGCATCCAAAGGCAACAATTTTAATAAAAAATCTGATGGTGGTCCTTGAACTTATACATTCAGAAATTTAACTCGCTCAAAGACTGATTAGCTGTTTCTGCCTTTAAACAAAATGATGCCACTACTTCCACATATATACTATATGCTGTTCTGATCTAACCTTGCATTGCACACACCATTAACCTTTCCACACTTACTTTTCTTCTTTTCCTCCTAGGACATGTGCAAAATCTGAGAATAGTAACCAGAAAACTTTCTACAAAAACTTCCATTTCCTTCTAATTGTTAGAAGTTGATAACCAACACTGCTTTGTGCTACATAGGCATATGTATATCTTCTGAAAATCCCTCACCTCAGCAGGACTCCATCACTACTGTGAGGGGCCAGTATGTAAAGAGTGCTGGAGAGCAGAGCAACAGCAGCAACCAGAAAGAGAGGATAAAGGTTTGGTGGGGGGTGATTTAAGTGACAGAACCTGAGGTGAAGGATCCAGAAGGCTAGTTGAAGACATCACCTTCACTTTCTTTTGAACATTTGTTATCCCCCCACTTGCTGGTAAATGTCTTGCCACTTTTTAATGGAACTGTAGAACTCCACAGATTGACAAGAATGGCCAACACAGTAAAATGGAAAAGGTCTTCAGATAAAGTGAAAACAATTAGTACATGACAACATCAATTTGCAGAGAATAAAAACACATGGACAAGAATAAGCAGCAGGAAACAGCCAGGCTTGACAAAACAAAAATAATTAGAGAAAAAGCAGAAGAGCCTCAACTCACCCATGATGTGATTACTCTAATTAGAGAATGAGAGTAATATAAACAATAAAGCTAATTAGGGCATAAAAGAATCTTGAAGGCTGAAAGCTCTAGAAAGAAAAGTTGAAAAAACATCATGAAAAAAATAGCATGGATTATAAAAATGAAAGTTATCCCTGAACAGAGAACCTAATGCAAGCCCCTCCGTGCCTCTCGTACTTCTGCAGAGATGCTATGGGTGTGATTTGGTCATCCACTTCATCAAAAGATAACAGAGATCATCTGCAAGCAAAACCTAGGAAGGCCCAAAGACCCCCTGCTATTAGAAGAGCAAGTCTGCAGCACTCAAAAACCCTCTTAGCATCAATCTTGGTGCTCCTCAGCCCTGCAAGTGACTAGCAATTGTGACACTGAGTAAATAAGGGGAAGAAAACAGTGTGACACATTTCAAAACCTATGATCAGTTTACACTTTGAATGTTCTTCTCAATCAAAAGAGCTAGAAAGTTTGGTTATACCTACATGCTAGAATGGAGTGCAATCTATCTCTACTGAGCAATTCAGCAACATTACCAAGAACCTAATCACCAGCTCAGCTCATTAGTCCATTGTGGATACACCTGTTCATAGGATGAGAAGACTGCTCTGGATTTATACTGTCTGCAGGCGAGAGGCCCGTAAGCTGGACACCAGTTGTGTCCACTGTTCTTCTCTCATGGTTCAGACTTAAAAATCATTAATTTTTTATAAATCAAATATGAGAAGAGACATTAAATAATTGCATTTACAAATGTATACATTTATATGTAGATATGCACATAGATCTTCACAAAAAAAAAATAACATTCTCATTTCCCTTTCATTCAAAAGTGATGGGAGAAAACTAAAACTAAAAGCTATGGAAAAATGTATTTGACAAGGACTTCTTCAAAGACTTACAAAGCATCACCCATATGGAAAGATCCATGTAGAACTGATATCAGAAAAAGAAGAGCTTGTCCTGCCTCCTGCACAACCACAGCTGTGACCACATTCATTCTCACATTTGCTACAGGTCGGCATGTTTTTTTAATTAAGAGAAATCTTTCAAACATAAGATTGTGTTCTTAACCACTTGGCTGCTGCTGACAGTCATATATACAGATTTTGGCGCTCTCTGCAGGAGTATAGGTTTGTTCCGATGAAGCGTGTTTTCTGAGCTGGTTACTTGCAGTCAAAGTCATACTTTCCCATTGCTAATCTTTCAAGCAATTACAATTTCTGACTGTCTCCATAGTAACTCAGAAGAGGAACCAGCATTGTAGGAGGGCTGTCCACATCCCAGATGATACAGCAGGTTCTGCCAAGTCATGGAGGTGTCCACAGATGAAGCTCCAGATGCCTGACAACAGCTGGAGAAGGATCTCACCTACAGCATTAAAAAATATCGGCATCCAAATGCAAATCCCGGGTATTTACTGCAAAAGCCCCCACAACCTGTGGCTGTGCCACTGTTCCTGCGGATGAGTAAGGTTCACACTTTTTTGCTGGCCATTTGTACTTCCCTACAGCTGTACAGCAGA
Source organism: Pandion haliaetus (assembly GCA_013401275.1). NCBI lineage: Eukaryota > Metazoa > Chordata > Aves > Accipitriformes > Pandionidae > Pandion > Pandion haliaetus. The sequence continues at coordinate 13,104 of VYZV01015961.1, forward strand.
GATACGACCTTCAATCTCCTACACTCATTTGAGCAGTTTAAAGAGAAGCAGGCTCCCCCTGCCCTGCTGGCCACGTGGAGAGGCACAGGGAGAGGAGGAGAGGGAAGGAAGAGACGTGCAAGATTCCAGTTGCTCCCACTGACAGGCTGATGACTCCTTATATGTTATTCAGAGTCGGTGGCTGAAAACCGCTGCAGGTTCCACCTACAACACATTGCTGTTTCTAATTACCGTCAGGTGATAACTTCCAAAGTCTTCGGGGAACTTTGGCTGAAGTCCAAAGAGAGAACTCAATTCCTGCCACTGAGCACCAGACCTGCCCCCTGAGAACGTTTTCAGGCATTTCTTAATGTGTTTACACATGTCACTTTAAACAAAAGGAAAAGAAAGACTTTGTGGTAGGAACTGTTGTTCAGCAATAAGCAACCTTTCAATCCCAAATACGCTACGCTACGGCAGAGGACACCAAAAACATAAGTATCCTACAAATACCTGAGAAAGGAAAAGACCATATTCATCCTAGTTAGCTGGCAAACACTTAAAATAATCACTAGATTTAGCTGGAACCTATTATTTAGCCTTGCATTGAAAAGATTAATCATGCCACACAACGCATTAAGTTTTCACTCCCTATAATAAAAAGCATACATTTTAAACATCAGCTAATATAATGCTTCATCTGCCATATGCTACATCGTGCACGCAACTATCAGTAAAAGAGCTATTTCTATGAGAACAGAAAGCAATAATTCTCACTTCTGTGGAAAGGATTTGGTCAGAATTGAAGAGGCAAATATGGAAACATATGTTTCCGTGCAAGACCATCAACAGTTTTTAACATAACTTACTGGAAATTTTACTATATAAAAAATTTAAAGCAGAATCTCTTCAGGAAAAACAAATGTAGCATGCTTCCCTGAATTAGTAATCACTAAAACCATTCTAAGTGTGAGGTTGCCTCTTAAACAAAAGTCCAGGAATACTACCAAGCCAAGAGAATATAACAAATACAATAAAAATTTAAGCAAAGTTTCCTAGAGGAGAAAAAGGCTAGAGTAAGAATATGAGACATAATTAATCATGCAGGAGACTAGTAACAATAGTAAGACTTTAATTTGTCATTTCTACATTCTTACAGGCTAAAGCCTAATTTCAGAAGCATCATCTTCCCTGAATAGAGAACATTTATACAAATCACATGTACTGAACTAAAAAAAAAGAAAGAAAACCCCACACCAGTTTTTGGCTACACTTGAAACACATTCTTCCACCAGATTTGGTATTTGTCAGTTTCCAATAAAGTCCACTTTTGGACAACAGCGACTTGGTACAAACAATGCTGACCATCACCATAGCATTCAGCTTTTAAACTTTTAGTGTGTATTAAGCAGCTGTATACATACATTCATCAACATTATGATATATATGTCGCCACACAGAGACACAACCCTCCGTCATGTTTTCTCCTCAGTGGTAGCACCTCATGGGGGAACTGTTATAACTACCTATCACAAATGAAGTATGGCCAACTGATACACTAAGAGTCAAGGGAAGGATCAAAGACTCCACAGCTCACATCTCTAAACAGGCTCCAGACGTTTTCTGATGACTGCTTTATGTAGCTTCAACTAAATCAGCAAATAACCTCTAGACCCTTTAAAAGCATGCACCATTAAGATGTCAGAAAAATTTAGCAATGAAAACATTACTTAATACAGACTCATTTTCTCTTTGACTTTCCTAATTTTCTATTAGACAGGACTGTACAGGATTCTCCAGAGGACTGCGGCGCTGGCACTACCTGACAGCAAGACACTGCACGAGGCGGAGCCGATTGGCAGGTCTCATGTTGAGAAGCATCTGCCATGCCAAGACCCCAGGCAAGTAAAGAACATGCTTAAGAAAGATGTCATGAAATGTGTGCCGAGCTTTTCCAAGATGGAAAGGGTTCCTTATATAGGGCACGCACAATGTGCTTGCTTCATTCACTTCTGCTGGATTCGGAGAGTGAACATGCCCTGCAAGAGCATGTGGTAGCGGTCTCTTCTCCCTCATTTGTACAATATTCTGCTATTTTAAGAAGAAGGGCAATTTCAAGTTCAAAAATAGCTTGGAAAATAGTGTGCTTCCTGTGTTTCTTTTTTTTTTTTTAAGTCAAACCAGGCTTTGTATGGTTACTTTCCTGAAAAATGAAATTTTCAGGTACCCCCAGGACTTGGTAGCTCCTTTTCCTCAAGAGTCTTTGCCAGCCTCTGTCAGGGCACGTCTGCATCAAGAAGACATCGGAACGTGGTTAACAGATCAGGACCTCACTGCAGTAGGTGAAGCTAAAAGAAAGTACTTAATACTTAAGGTGCCCTGAAGCTCCTCTGACTCTACCTAAGAGGACTAAGCTGCTCTCCACACATTTTCTGCTCCCACATCAGGGCAGTACAAGGTCCGGCTGCCCTGTGGGAGGGAGCCAGGAGCAGAGGGTGACCATGAGTCTGGCAGAGCCATGACCTCCCAGTCAGGGCCTGTCCCACATGACCCAGAAAGGGAGTAGGGATGGGATGGGGACAGGGACCCAGGGCAGCCCAGATCTTCATGACTATCCAGCAGGACCATAGTGACGGAGCAGGTCCAAAAAGCCTACCCTTTGAAGGACTGAGAAGCTGCACTGAAAAGGCGTAGCTGCTGTTTGCTCCTCTCCATTTTCTGCTTCAGCAAAGAAAATTGAAAAGCTACAGGAGAAAGCATACAAAAACTGCAGACAGTCTGAAGGAGAAAATACATTTCAGGAGCAGGTGCTGCCAAAACAGTTTAGCTGTTGGCAACTGCCAGCAAGCTGCAAATTTGAAATAGGCAGCAGTAGCCGGTATTGGTAGTGGTCCAAATTCCAAAACACCAGTTTCTCTATGGATTACACAGATAACCTGTTAAGAGGTATTATTCTCAAATGCTGCGGGGCATACTTAAAAATGAAACTGCTATAAGGAAGCAATTTATCAGCAACATTTTAAGCATGGCTGCACTTATAATACTTTAGCATATTCCACAAGCTTGGCTTTTAAATGCCAGCATTTCTCTTTGGCATTCACGATGGGCTTTTAGCTTAACCAACTCTGATGCTAACTGAATTTATGACAAATAAAGTGGGGTTCACACTTTATTTTGTAGTCTGTGAGGCAACTCCAAGAACCTCAAACGTTAACAAAGTGGTCACAACTTCTTAATGTTTTAACTTTATATCTGACCAGACTCTCTTAAAGATGCAATATGTGGCACTTGGATGGTGGAAACATGAACAGAAGGATAGGTCTGAGAAAGAACTGGATGATGTGACCATCTCTAGAGAAGGTTATTCTTCAAGCACTGCAGTGATATGTTGTTGTAGTCTCAAAGGTTTGGGGGAACATATGTTGAAGTATGAAGATTCACTTTCAGACTAGCTGAATTTAAGGATGATACAAGAAAAGGAAGCACTATTAAAAGGAGACCATTGACCACTTCCCAGATGAGGGAACACTTTCCTACACGATAGTGAGATGGGATTATTTTGATACAATTTTCCTTAATCCAAGCAATGTACTGACAAGCTGTCACACATAATTATGCTTCTGGCCTTGCATAGTCTTATAATATACTCTTATGCCATTCACCCCAGTTTTGGAGATTGAAAAGAGTAATTAGTGAGCTATACTTAAAGATGAAGTCATGAAGAAACTATTTTTCTTCTTTTTTTAAACATTTATTTTAAAACTGTAGTTCCATGTGTTTCATTTCAAGAATTTGGAGATAACGTTCATACCTGCAACTTTCAGAGATAAAAAGTAACTTTGTCACTAAAAACAAAGTGTCTCCATTGCTTAGAGTTAAAACAAAGCCAGACAGAAGTACAAAAAAGCACACTGACAACATGAAAAAATGTGACTGATTTCTGTGCCTGGAGAGGTATTGAGAGAGGAGGTGAAGGCAAGCAACAAGCCACCACACAGCTTAAAAAAATTCAAGTTGTCATCAAATTAAGCTTTGTTTTAAAAAAAACCACATGATGGATCCCAACTATTGTAAGCTTGCTGGGACTTGTATTTTGTCCTTCGGTCACAGTAAAATGAAACAAGGCAAGTTCAACAGCCCTCATATCTGGTAAATAGTCAGGTTCTCATAAGGTATTACAATATAAATAGGACAATTTTTATGGCCTTTATGCAGATCCTAATCTCAGTGGACTGGACTCAGCAAAAATCCTAAAATTTGCTCTGAAGTTAGGGCATAAGACACAGTACTCAGAGAAGACAGAGAAGAAACAGCAGTAAAATTTTAGGATAAATAATTTGTAGGGGGAGATATAGCTATCATATATTGAAATAACACTATGAAGTTGATACAATAATGGGGGGGGGTTCACTATAGTGGAAGTCCTTCCATTATATTTATTTTATTCATTATTTTAATTCTAATGGAGGTACTAAGAAATCCTTTCCAGGTTCTGGCTGAGCATAAGACACTGAGGTTATTCACGTAACTTTCCTGGTCTAGGATAGTTACAGTCACTGGCGAGAGAGACCTCTTCAAATCATTTTCATCCTCCCCATCTCCTATGTTGACTATACAAGGAACCCAGAGAATTAACTCTGAGATAACAGAAAGACTTCTTCACTAAATAATGTATAAGCCACACACAAACAGTGTCTATATTACAGAGTACCAAAAAGTACTTTTTTTCATGTTGTCGTTGTTTCGGTTTCAGCCCAGCCGATAACAAAGCACCACACAGCCACTCACTCACCCCCTACCCCCTCGCCTGGCCACGGTGGGATGAGGAGAAAATCCAAAGGCAGGCTCGTGGTTCGAGACAAGGATTGGGAGGGATCACTCCCCACTCATGGTCATGGGCAAAAGACAGGCTCAACTTGGGGAAGAAACAAAATCAATTTAATTTATACCAATCAATTCAAAACAAGGGTATTAGGAAGGAAAACCAAACCTCAGAACACCTTCCCCCACCCTTCCCTCCTTCCCGGCTCAGCTCCACTCCCAGTTCTCTCTCCCTCCTCCCCCCGATGGCACAGGGGAACAGGGGAACAGGGGGTTAGGGGGTCAGCTCGCCACACCTTGGCTCTGCCACTCCTTCCTCCTCAGGGGGAGGATTCCTCACTCGTCCCCTGCTCCACCGTGGGGTCCCTCCCACGGGAGACAGTCCTTCACCAACTTCTCCAACGTGGTTCCTTTCCGCGGGCTGCAGTTCCTCACAGACTTCCCTGGCGTGGGTCCTTTCCGCGGGCTGCTCTCCAGTCACACACTGCTCCAGCGTGGTTTTTAACATGGAGTTACGGCCATCTTCGGGAACCTCCACTCCACCACAGACCTCCCTGGGCTGCAGGGGGACAGCCTGCCGTCTCACCACGGGCTGCAGGGCCATCAGCCTCCTCAGGCGCCCCTCCTCCCCCTCCTTCTTCACTGACCTCAGTATCTGCAGAGGGGTTCCTCTCACGTTCCCCAACCCCCACACTGCCAGTTCCCCTTTTTAAATATGTTCTCCCAGAGGCGCTGCCACCATCACTCCCTGTCTGGGCCAGAGGTGGGTCCAACTCTTTTGGCGCCAGGGAAGCTTCTAGCAGCTTCTTAAAGGAGCCACCTCTGCAGCCCCCTCCCCTGCCACCAAAGAAAACCGCGCCACACAAACCCATAACACATGTACTTTTTATTTGCTCTTAGATTAAATCACTTTTTCTTACAGAAGGCTTTTTACCAAAAAAGTTATTCAGTGTTGATTAGGAATACAAAGAACTACCAACAAGTCCTTCCAAACCTGATTTCCTCATAACTTCCTAACAAGAAACTTCCAGTACAGAGTAAATGCACATCACTGGTCATGGCATTCCACCTTGAGTTATATCAGAGACAAAAAATTTTAAAACACTGAAAATCCTACAGGAACAAATTAAAGAAACCAAACAGAATAAAAAAGGTAGCTGATAATCATACAATATTTGCTTTTACATTTGGAGAATATTCAGTGAAACAATTCAAGAATAAATGCAGTTTTATCTCACAAAGATGGCGCTCTTCCTTGCAATAGCCCTTCACTAAGATCACTGTAACATGCTAACATTTGCAGTTTACAAGCCTCAGGAAACTCATTCCACAGTGTTGGGTTCTGTTTTGCTATCAGACATCTTTTTCTGCCTTGAAAGGCCTCAGATGTCTATAGGTACATCAAGGCTGCAATATCAGAGAAGGAGCTATCTAATTTATGTTAACAAGCAGCTTTGAAACACAGATTTTTGATTCAGTGGCAATGGGAGATGAATTTGAAACACAAGATCTGAGTCCATAAACACATTCAACTGAAATTCTCAAAGAAAAAAAAGGAAGAAAAAAACCCGAAAGAACAAGAATTATAAATAATGCATTCCAAAGAAACTCTGAGAATTTCCTTGTCTCATGCAGAGTGACATCCAAATTGTATTCAGCAAGTCTCCCCCCAAGTGGGCAAACTAATCACAAAACCAAAGAAAAATTGTGTCATTTCAGCTTCCCTTCCTCCTGATTTAAGGTGTAATCCTTCTCCAGGTAAGAACATGCTCCTCTGCACTGAAAAGTCAAAAAAACAAAATCATGCCACTCAGGGCTCAGAAGGAAATTCCTTTTCCCACATGGCAGCTGGCTTTGTTCCGGCAACACAGTTTAACTATACATCATATTTCTTAATAGCAATGATGCACATCTTCCCTCTCAGTCACACAGATGCCAGACTCTTTCCTCTCAGACACTGTGTTCCCTTTGGCCTTATACAGAGTGACACTTTGGTTACTCCATAGTCTCACAGAGGTGATTTCTTTCCATCTTGCTCCTGAAATAACATATTCTTGATGAAAAGTGCCATAATATTTGCAATGCATGTTCAAAAAATCAGCATCATCCCAAAGCTAACTAAATCTTGGACACTGATCACCAAAAAAAAAGACAGGACTCTGCTCAGTAGCCATATGGACAATAAGTCTTCACATACACATGAAAATTTCTGGCCATCCAGACATGAGGTTCATAAGTAAAACCTCATTCTGTGCTCCCAAAGGAAAAGAAAAGAGAAAAGCAAAAGTGTCGGTGCTGCTGACTTCAAAAAAAAGTAATTCTTCAGCAAGAGATTATCTGCAGAAAAGGGGAAACCCCATGGTGACATAGCTGCCCATTGTCATCAGCTTCTTTCTGTCTTCTTCCCCTTATTAAAGCAGAAGTCTCCGAGCTGCTATTCAGAGAGACAGATGAAAAAACCCAGCAGGTCCTTACAAATGAACCCCATTAAAGAAATGAGACAGATATGTCTGTCTCCAAAAGCAGAAGAATTGAGATGAAGGATCTCTGTTTCTGGTCCCACCCTTGCAGAGACGCTGGGGAGCACAGTTAATTTAGACAGTTAAAGACAGAAAAAGTTTGCAAGGGTTTTGGTTTTTAGGCAGATGTAGTGCCTGAATAATTTATTAATTTTCAAAGAAAAACACTTGTTACCATTTTTAAAAGCATGAAAAAATGGGCTTTTCATCCAAAAAAAGCAAAGCTTGTCCTTTGCTATGTGATGGACCAGACAGTTCGCAGATATTTGATTATAAACTCAAATGGATCAAAAAGCTTTAGTGCTCTTGAATCAACAGCACCTCCAAATAAGAGAAGCCTGAAACCACACATCAGATGCCTGAATGTAAGATAAAGTATAGTACTAACAAAACACAGCTTCTCACATATCTCTTTTGAATAAAACTCCAGAAACTGTTGCCAAGATAAACAGCCACTGCACTAACAAATGTTTTTTTAATACAGTCTGCACAGGCAATTTGCAAAAAGAAATTATCTGTAGAGTGTGACATAGCAGGAAAACTGAAGGCTACTCTGACAACATGGAAATGCAAAGGAGAAATTTAAGAGGATACTCCAGGCAGCAAAGCAATAAACAAAGTAACAAAAAAGAGAAAAAAAAAAAAGAGAGAGAGACACTAAAATGCCCATAACCAGACATTGTTCTTAAAAGTTAATGTAGAGGTAGCTCTTCTGCACCTCAGGAATCAACACAGAATAATGGTTGCTCCTCTACACAAAAATAACAGCTTTGAAGCCCAAATAATGGAATCACATTTGAATCATGACACTTAGATGTAGGTTACAATTGCAAAAAAATGTTTTAAAAAACAGCAAACAAACAAACATATGTATACGAGAAGCAGAAGTCCATAGCACATTGTCATAGAGAAAAAAAAAAAAGCATTTTGTACTATTTTAAGGTTATGCAATGTGAAAGTTAATCAGAATAGTGGAAGAACTAAAGCTACGGGAATTATCTCCTCCAGAAGCATTAGGAAAAAGTGTGGGCTGGAGAGAAAAAATATCATGACACATGGCAGAGCTGAAAGAACAGATTTGAACTTAAGACAAAAGCATATAGAGATATTAAATTTTAAAAAGACCGTTGATTTAGAAAGGAAGGATGGACTCCATCACATTTGTTCTTCATTGCAAGAGGTATGGTTAGAGTATCAACTCTGCAGTCTTATTCCAGTTTATATATTAATTTATTTTCATCAATAACCAAATGTTGTAACCTCAACAGGACAAGGTGTGCTCCTATTTGCAACTTTCTTGTTAATGAAGACTAAATACAATGGAGACCGTGATACCATGAAGACCTCATCCCTGATGAGATACATATGCAGCATGGGTAGGATCCTGATGATTAATTCTGTATACAAGTAAATAAATTCCATTACATATAAGGAAGCTGGTGTCAATGCTTACTTTTGATGATCTCAAAGCATTAAATATATGACCTAAATTTCCCCAGATTCATACAGTGTTTAGCAAGTATGAAGAGCCAGAACACTCTTTTCACCATCCTGTCTGCTTGAGCCTAAAATGTTTGCTGGATTGATACCTCAAGATTAAATGATCAGTCCTACTCTAAATTGTAAATAAATTGGTACATTTGTTAACTGCTTTTGATGTGGAGTTCCTGTGTGTTCTGCCTTACAAACATCAGATTTCCAACTGAAGGAAAGCTTGACAGGTCTAATGACATCAGTGGAGCTCTTTGATCTTTTGTTGACAGACCAATAGGTTCAAAACTGTGATTAGCATCATAACCATACATACAAATCCTTATGACAATCCATCATTCTTTTCTGCCAAGGACTGTCTGTCTTCTGTCAAAATAGGCTAGTTAGAATATTTCTGGCCCTATAATCCTCTTCAATACTGTTACACAACTATTGACAGGTTTGTAATGGGTGCTTCTTGCCATTTTATTTGTGGTTAAAAACAATACTTTTCCACATGCTGATGTTCAAAATTTTTACTCTGAAACATCACTATGCCTTACAGTTCTGGCTTAGTTTATTTTTGGGCACAGACTACAATATGCCAAGTAGATGTGAGCCAAAAACAATGTCTAAAATGCACAAATTCCTTTGCACCACTTCTGTGTAGAGCATTTGCTGGAAAGCGCTGGGAGGCACAACATACAGCACACAGAGCGGCTTGGCAAAGAAGCCACGTGCTGCCTATGGATGAAACAAAATTTTGTATTTAGATAGTATTATGACATAGCCCTGCTGGTTTAGCTTACACAATTAGAGACACATCAGAGAAAACAGAAGCGCATTCCTTGTTACCCTCTATTATGGGTTTACTCTTCCTTTTGTCAGACAGATTCACTAAATTCAGGTTCATGCTTTTCACTATAAGAGGTTTACATGAAGAACCAGCTGTCAATAGACTCTTTAAGAGGATTGCAGCTCACATGTCACTGACGTGGCTGAGGAGGTAGAGTTGCTCCTATCACTCCGAGAAAGATTAGAGACAAAAGAATATTTGAAGCTGCTTTTACTCTTTTATTTTCTCAGCAGCAGAGAAAATAAATTACATGAGACCACAAGAGTGGGTGAAAATATTTACCTACCCGATTCAAGGAAGTATCGTATTAATCCAGGATGAGACTTCTTACAACAAATTCATCAATAGCATAGCACTTCCTCCTCAAACAGCAAGTGCAATGCCCTGCCAGACATAGCAGTTCAATCTAACTGTCAGCATGGCCATCTGAGAAAAATGCTTTCATACTCCACCATTGCCAGAGCTTCACTACAGGCAAGAGAGTCCTTACAGAAACTCTGCTCAGGGATACCAGGGAGTGAATGGCAGATGGACTGTGTTTACTGTCCTTACTGACTAGCACAGAAAAGGGAGTAGCTCAGAAAGTGTGAGCAAAACCTTCAGCCTTTCGCAGCTGCTTCTGAATGATGCTAATTCACAGACAGTACTGAGTCAGTATCTTCTGATGCACTTTTGAAAACTGTGAGTTGCTGTAACTGTCAATCTGTTTTCTATTTCACCCTGCCCAAAAGAAATGATATAAAAATGTGCAAAGGAAAAAAAAACAAACCCAAGTGCATTACTTCTGAACCTACCCAGTTCTGACAGACCTGGTTCCAGTTCGCTGTGCTGTCCTTGACTTAGCTCCAACCTGCTGTGCACAGAGCTCTGCGTGGTCTCTGACTTCTGCTGGTCCATTAGCACAATTATTGCAGGTTGCCCCTGCAGTCCCATTAGTACCCATCAAGCAGAGAATTGCTTGCTTGGTCACTGTCTGTAAGCATTTTGGTGACTCATTTATCAGCTTTTGCTGTATTTCAGAGAGTAAATCACTTGAGCTCCTTACGAATAGCAGGTTTTAAAAAAAGCCATATGATTTGCCAAACTACAGACTGTGACCCTATTTTTTTTTTTTAATTCACTGGCTAATTTCTTCCATCTGCATTAATCTATTTTTCCATCAACTACACTCAATTTAACATGAACTTCAGTTATAAAATGTATGACCACCACTATCCTGGAAATTTTTGCTGTGGCTGAGGAATGATTTCCAATGTTAACACAAGAGGACAAACCACTCTGATGCTAATTAATTCTAATGGGAGAGACATTTACAGTGTCGGGCAGACTGAAACACATCTCTATCACCAAGCAGAACTATGCTATAAAACATCTGCTGCTAACAGGAGCAAGGTATGGAAAAAAAAAAAAAAAAAAAAAGANCTTTCCGTACCCCTTGCAGGGTGGGATTGATTTTTTTTTTTTTTGAGGAATCATGGCCTTTCATGTTTTTATCTTGTTAACATGTCTTATTTTTGTTTGGAAGATCAAGCTGTAAGGGTAAGCAAGGAACGCCATTAACTCGGCTGTCTTGCTTTAAGGTTTGGGACTGACAGTTTCATGCTCTTTTGCTAAATGTAGCTTTGGGTAGAGTTAGGATTTTTTATCATAACTAAGGACTGATTGCATCAGACTCTAGCTTACAACCACGGCATTAACTTGCTTTTATCTAATTCACTCCATAACTCACTACACCCCGCTCTCACTCCATATTTCACACTGTATTTCAGCTACAGCCAGTGTCCTTCCGTAGCCTCATGGAAGGGTTTCCATTCATCCTTCTCGCTATTCCTGCTGTCTCTGCGTTTTATTGATATTTCTCCTCCCAGATGCTTCTCCTTCCACCTGTGTTTCAGAGTCCTCTCGCCTCCCTCCTTGCTCGGCAGCAGCTCTCCAGCAGCCTGGGCAGAGGCTGAGGCAGTATTTTGGGGCAAATGCTCAGTATGAACTAAGCTACCCAAGCTCTCACCTGACTACTAGGAAAGGCAGTAGCCTGCAAACACTTCCTCTCTTCTTCCTTCAGGCCCTTATATTTTCAACAAAATAATAGTCACTGGAAGAGGAAGCAAGAGGCGGACATAAACAAAACAATGCTGATTATCAAGAAATTTACTTAGAAAATAGAATACCTGAGTTACAGTTGCTGTTTCGTTATTTATTTAGAGTGATAAATTGAGAAAAAAAAAAAAGAATGCCTTGGAGGCTGGTGGCCCATACACTTACTCAAGAGTTAGGAGGTGTGTGTTTACTATCCCTCAGAGCAGAGTGGAGATTGTACATCCACTTCCTACAGGACATATACAGTAAGGGAGTCCCACTGGCATTACTTCTTTTTGATTGGACTGTGAAACCAAGCTGCCCTTGTGCTGGGCTCTCTCCTTCTACGCTCTGCAACATTCATGGTCTGCTGCCCTACCTCAGCCTCACTGAGACGCAAGCCTTAAAGCTAAATGGTCCAAACTTACTGTCAAACATCAGATTCCTCTCCATGACTCCCTTTCTCAACTATTTTTGGCTGCACTTTAAGGTTTTGCCTTGCTCTATCCTTCAACCGCAGGGCCCGGGCCCACGGAAAATTTGCCATATTATCATGCAGACCATTTACCGCCCAACAACAGCACTGCAGTGGCTGACTATCCACACATCCACCTGACGCAGTGATACATGTAAGAGCCATGGATTTCCAATGCTTTATTTTCCTCCTCCCCAGTCACTGTCAGCAAAGACTCAACTGGTCTTCCCCACATAAAGCTTTTGCACACCTACATGGCAGCAAACTGGGGACAAAACTGAGTTCTTATTAATTAGTATAATTTGACCACCAGCTGGTGCAAAGTTCTGATTCCCACAAATTGTTTAGTATTTCAGAGCTGCCACCCGCACACAGGCACATCAACCAGGAACAAAGCACACAGAACCGTTTCTCAAAGAAAAAGCTTCATTGAGGGATACGGAGTGACTGAGTTATTTGCTTCATTTTACACGGATAGCTACTCCTCACGACAGCTATTTAAGCCCCATGCATGCCCTCCTGCTCAACTGTGACTGCCCCTCTGCAACACATTTCTTTTCAAAGTCTGGCCGTCTGGTTGGCTTAACCCTTGGACCTTATAATGTAAAAAAAACATTGCTAACATTAAAAGCCTTCCCCTGTTTAAACAGAGGTTTACGTGAAGAAACAGCTGTCCAGCCCCAAAGAGGATTGAAGCTTGTATGCTACTGGCATCTTTCCACAATTGGCCTAAGAGGTCTAATGAAGACGAACCCCACATAACCATATTATTAACCATTAGGAAGAGAGCAGCTGCTTGCAAAATTCAACAGTTTTGTGGAATGTCACAGGGACTCAATTGAAACATTTAATCTTTGGAGGTTGTTACACTGCAAAATTTTCACTGAGTGCTGAGTTCAGTTTTAACCTGACAGCTGGAAAAGTGTGAAGCAGTTAATTAGTACCCCCTAATTCTTTCAACAGAGCACTTAACTTTGAAAAAAAAATTAATAGTGGTGGATTTTTGTTTACCCAAATGTCCTGTGAGAATCAAAAAGCATTTGAGTGGCTACATGGGAGTGCTATGGTTTTAGCCTGCTGATGACAGAACGGAAATTGTAGTACATGACCAATTTGAGATATTGTAAATAATTATAAGAAATAAGCACTGAGATGATGAATAGTACACAGCAACAGAGAAATTAAATAACTCTGAATACAGGGAAATTTATCATGAGTGAGGTCAGTTTCAGTATGTTCAATTAATGGCAAAAACTAAGTTAAAAAACAGTTTTTTGCTGAACACACCCCTTGTACTCAAATGAAGCCAAACATTCTCCTTAAGCTATGCCATACAGACACATTTCTGTCTTCCTTCCGTTACCACTCCAAGACGCCTTCTTCCAGGAAATGGGGAACAGAAAGTTGGAAGGGGGCAGCAGAACTTTCCAATAACTTATTTATTTTTCTATTGTGCATAATGTTGTCTTCCTGTTATACTTCCACCATTCAAGCTAAAGGTTTGCTAGAGTTGCTTATTGCTTCATTTGAGTTTTTCAGGTTTTGAATGGTATTTTGTGAAGTAGCAGGGGCAACAGCAGGGAGCTGCAATCTAAGCCAAGAGAGCCTCAGCAGTCCCATGCTCCTCCACAGTTTGCTCATGACAAGCTGTGTTGCGGCCACATGCCTCCATGTTAGCAACAAATGCTTGGGAGAGTATATTCAAAACCAAATGAATCAAATTGAATCAATTAGTGAAGTCATGAGTTTAAAACTTCTTTAATATTTGTTCACTGCAGTGTCATAGCATTTAAAGATCGTCACAGGAAATCAAAACTCAGAAACATTCACTACAGATAAGAAATGGAAAGAAAGACAAAAGTGTCACCATTCAGGCAGCAAGCAAGATCACCAGAAGCCACACGAGAATGATGAATGTGATGGTTTGCTGTGAAGTCATCTATCTGTCCTGGACTCTTCTCTACTGTTTGTGTGATTGACATGAAAAATCAGAATGCTTCCTACACAAACATGCTATTATGATGTGAAAATGACCGCTTTCCCTGTTTCACTGTTGAACAGAAGATGATCCCATTTTATCATAATAGCCAAAGATCAAAATTAGTCTTAGGACACAGACAAAATGCGTTTTGAATGTTTTTAAGGTTTTTTTCTTCAGTCTTTTTCCCCTGTCTGAAGAAGCTTTTATATTGTCACATAAATTTTACTTATTTAGACAGTAACCATGTCTTCTTGACATCTAATTCTAAGTCTCATAAATGTCCTTTAAAAGTAGCAATATATCAACATAATTAAAAAATAAAAATTGAGATTTATAATCCCTCACTGCTAAAGGCATAACTTCACTTTCATATTGACTTTTCACTATATAATAGCTTATCCTCTCACAGCTTCTCCAGCTAACAGGAAATACAATTGCAATCTTTCCATTCTATTGCTGCAAACTGAGAATTCAATAGGCATTTTTAATTCACTGACCTTCCCATTGCAAACCAATCTCCTTACTGATCCTGGGACCACAGATTCAGGGCAAAAAAATAGTTGGATTTGGTTGATTGTTTTTACTTTTTCTTACGTAAGTGAGCATTACATGAGTGAAACTGAGGGACAGGAGAAATGCTGAGAGAAATAGTTTTGCTTGATGAAACACAAATTCAAGCAGATTCAAAAAAAAAAAAAAGAGATTCCTTTTTGTTTTCCCAGAGATTAATCTTCTTAATGAGGCACAAAGATTAAAGAAAAAAATTTCCAAGGACTATCATATTAAATGACCAGCAAATTCCAGGGCCAATTTCATCCAAACACAACTTCAGTGGACTAACACTAGAGCTTGGTTTCTTCACCTTGCTTTCACAGTCTAAATTCTCATGAAAAGTTCATGACATAATGAATGCAAATCTTTTTTTTTTTCTAAGAAGAGAGTGTAATTATCTGACCACCTAAAGGAGGTACAACCAGCAATTACATCAAAGAAAGAAAGGCACCAAAAGGCACCAAAAGGCAATATGAAATGAATGCTGCAGGGTCTTATTCATCTATTACTCCATTACTCCCCTCTTCCACCACCTTCCACCACTTTTATATTCCAATGAATGCTCTTCTTTTTTCAGTAACATAGTTTTAAATAGCAACACAAAGTCATTGGTTGCATGCAATTAATAATTACTATTAATCTCATTTCTATAGATGGCCTTTGAGGGTCACTAACTCCTAAGCTGAAAACAGCTGACTTCACCCCCCTTCCTGTGGATCACAAAGGAGGATTTCAGATTTGGTTGATACAAAGCCATGCTGTCAGACTTCTCCCGTGGAAGTAGCACTGACGATGATGAGACCAAGGCAAGCAAGGGGCCTTTTTTGTGGCCACACCACACACGTGCAGAGACATGATGGAGGGAAATAGCCTGTGCTTTTGGAGATGTCAGGGCTGACCTGAAGAGCATTGCACATGCTGCCACAGAGCAGCGTGAAATCTTCCTGCAAGGTAAGGGGCTCAGGAAGGTGGCTTGGACTAATGTCTATCGATGGCAAAAGCCAGTTTCGTGTAACTGTAATGAAAAAGAGCCTGGTCAATCCATTGTTTAAAGGCTGAGCAGAATGAGATAAGTGCAAAATCAAAAACCAGACTGCACTACCACTTTCCAGTACTTTAAAACCTGTATTTCCAATAGACCAAACTACACCACAGTTCAGTGTAAATGTACACCTAGGCCAGGTGCATTCCCATTGAACGCCACTGGAGATCATTCATAATCCACTTCAGAGAGGCATGCCTGCATTTCCCACAGCAAGCAGGACTGAAGGAAATATGTCACTCACAAGAAGGCAGACAGGCTTATTTCAGGGGGAGGGATGCTCTGGAAAGACAAAGTCACTGGAGTGGCCGCTGTGGATAGCCCAGACCTCCTCGTGCAGAGCCCAGGGAGCCTAAGGCAATGCAGTAAAAGCTGGAGTCAGAAGGTACTATTCTTCAGTATGCAAAGTAAATGAGAAGGCATTTTGACAGGCAGGCAGCCCAAGACAATATGCACACTGACCACAAAATACCTGCAGGATTGTGCTGCAGACAAATGGAACCGTTCAGTCCAGAAGAGGGTGGACATCTGTGTCCCCAGGAAAAGGGCCCTGCTTAACTCAAGAACACCTTCTTAAAGGTAATTTTAGCGACTGAGATAAATCTCCTGTTCTGTTAAATAGATTCTTTGGAAAGTCTTGTCTCAGCGTACATTTGAACAATTTAGAGAACATGGGATTCTTATCCCTGAAAGATAATTCACCAATTTAAGTTAAGTAGATGCATTAAAACAAACCATACAGACATGCCAATTTAGTGAACCTCTTTACGGAACTAAAAAAAAGGATTTGGTCTCCTCTTTTTTTAATCATTAGTAGTTTTCTTTGCAAGCAAAAGAACAATTTACATTAAAAGTTAATTCTCATTCTAATGAAACTAATCAAACAACTCGTGAGTCTGCAAAGGTTTATTCATGTTTTTATCTGCATTCTGTTGAGTAGTCCCAATGATTTAGGGGTAATTACTCATTCTAGAGGGGTCACACAGATCACATCAGTATTTTAACTTCACCTAATGTATGTTGGCTACATACTAAGAAGAGCCAGATAAGATTCAACTCCATGCAAAAAAAATCAATATTGGAGGAGCAAGCAAGGTAAAGATCAACAAGGAGAAGTTTCAGGAGATCCTTTCCTGAGCCCTAATATATTGCTATAAAAGATTAGATATACACTTGTCTGTAAGGGACCATGGGGATGGCTCTTTAATTGTACATCTATTCCTAAATCACACACCATGACTACAGTTTACTCAACAGGAAAACAGTGTTATCAAAAGAAATGGAGCTCCTGCCTATACTTGCAGGAAGGTGGGCTCCCCCATGATTTAGTATTTTTCATCTCTGGCACCTGTGACCATCATTTCCAAATTGTGGTTCATAGATTCACAGTAAGTTGTGTATTGCTGGTACACAAACTCATATCAACCACTGGAAGATAACAGGAAGTAATTTAGCTAGAATGGTGAGAGCTGGTTCATAAGAACACAACCATGTTTGTTTGCTCCTGTACCAGGATAGTTAACAAGACAGTAAATAGCACTGGTAAACACACCTGTAGCAAGACATACATGTGAATTCACAAAAGAAAAACCTTGTCTCCAGATGCACCCAGTCCTTCCCTTCCCCTGCCTTCCTCCCATCCTCACATACGCGTTGTACTTACCATGCTCTTTCAAAACAACATGACATTAACTCACCCCCACCACATGCTGAACTGAAGAACTTTTATGAGATTTGATTCAGTCAGTAAAACTCTTAGTCAACACAACAAATCCTCAAATACTCCAAACATCATTTCTAAAGGATTTATATGGCTTTTGTGGTCAAGCTGTCAATTTGATTATTCTTTTAATATTTGGAAAGCATAGCTATAATGATTTCCAATTCTCACTCTGACTGAAATACTTTCAGATGCACATAAAACCTTGACGTGGTTTGCTGCAGACTTATAGGACACACTTACACTCTAGGTAAGTAAGGGGCACAGCAAAGCTCATCCAGCTAGCCTTGCTCCCCGTTGCCCAGATCAGGGAACTTACCAAAATGTCCGAAACTTCCTTTCCTCCCAGTATAAGCAGATTTCCTTCTAACTAACTGAGCTGCAGGGGCACAGGGCAGACCTCAGCCCTGCTTAGCCATGCAGGGATGTGACCAGCATGCCCAGAACTGTGGGGAGCCCCCAGGACTGCACCTCCCACCTGACATGAACAGCTGTGGAGAACCACATGAAGAGGGTGGAGGGAAGGAGAGAGAGAAATAAAAAGAAAATTCTGTTCTTTGTATGAAAAGTCTAGCTGACTGCGGGTAAGACCCAGGATTCTGCTCTACCTTTTCTGGTCTAAAAAGCCACCTGCAATATTTTGGGGTCTATAAAATATTTCTGAACACTTACAAATAGAACTGCTGATGTTGTATCTGTCGCAGCAGGGAAGACTAGCACCCCCGCCCGCAAACCTGCACCTTTCCTGATGCAGGAGAGGATACCCGAGGAGCACACACTCCTTGTACACTTGATATGTTGTGTGTCAGCTGTCACAGTTGTGTTATTAGTGCCATTTTAGTGCTCACAGTCTTATCCATAGTGATTCAGTTTATGCCCTTATGATGCATTTCTCCGAAAGACATGAGGGGTGGGACATGAAAACTGTGTGTTTTGTGACACCAAGTAGGGGAGAAAAGCCATGTGTCTGATGTTGAAAACACAGTAAAATTGGCCCATGGTTGCTATTAAAGCTGAGATTAGTTCAGAAATCCAGTGATCCACACACCCCCCATGGCAATTAAGACTGCCCTGATGTCCCATTAAGCTTCCTGTTCTCTGTGTGGGTGAGAGAAACAATACTCACCTGGTGAACATATGTATCTGCTCTGCAAGGCAATAAAAATTAATTTGGATTAGGAGAAAAAATACTCTGTTTGTCCTTATTCTTACCTTCCCTGCATGGGGACAGGACTGAAATCCTTTCCCAGAGCAACGCAGCCATCCTCCCCTACTGCTGGTTTTTCACACAGGGTCTGTGGCTCTCCAAGACTCGCTACCATGCCATGATACTCTTTTAATAGCCGCAGCTCATTGCAACTTCTGGTCATGGGTTTGGCAGCCACCTTTGCAGATAAACTGGTTTGATGTAAAGATGTCTGATTCAGCTCCATCTCTTGTTGTCTAGAAATTGTACTGTCATCTTTGTTATCCAAGTACATCTGTCCCTGGGGGGTGTTCTCCTAAAGAAAGTGAAAACAAATATATTAGGACTAAACTGAATTGACTCAATGTTTGCTTCAGTATAAGCATGTTAAAAATGCCAAGCAGATTTTTTGTTCACCTTTGGATATTTCTCTTGTTGGTTTATTTCCACCAGGAATAATTCCAACATTTTAAACATCTTTGCAACTTCAAAACTAACCATTTTAAGAAGCATTGAAATACATAAAGAGATGGGTCTTCTACTTTTTCCATGTCTACCATGATTTTCTCCCACAAATTTCCCAGCAACTTGAACTGGCCTATCCCACAGAATAAGTGAAAATCATCTCTGCATCAGATGCGCAGGAGCTGCTGGTGCAGAACATCTTCCCAGCTTATAACAGCACTGTTTCACCACCACAACGCGGCTTTTCTCCAGCAGCTTCCGTGGCAGCAGCCCCATCGAAACCACCGCTCTGCTCCCAGCCCTCAGGCTCCCTCGGAAAGCCTTGTCACACTGAAGATCTGCCACAGCTGATGGCCCCTTGTTAAGCAGAGCAGGTACTCAAGTTTTATGAAGACAACATGCCATTTCAGCAGTTGCCAGAGGCATTTATGAAATGTGAATCAAACCTTGATGAAAATTAGATTCTATTATATTATTATTAACGGTGATTATAATAAAACTTAGTGCATAATAGTCAAAAAGCTTTTATGCTCTTATCATTAAAATTCAGCATGAAAAGTTATAAAAAACACTTCAGAATCCCACAAAGTGCACAAATCAGACATAAAGACTGAGTTAAAGATCAGCCTGTCTTAAACGCACGCTGTGGAGTCTAATCACAGGAATATTTCAGTGTAAAGTGCTGAAGCCACTGCAGAGGACAGCAAGAGCTCAGGAAATGGGCCTGTCAGCCGCCAACATCCCTGCACCTCCAACATCCCTGCGGCGGGGGAGAGCAGCCTTGTTGGAGCACATACCTGTTCCTTCCTGCAGAGATCTTAGCACAGGACACACAGGTAGACCTGCAGACCTACGGGGCAAAAATAGCACAGGAGTAGGGAATAGGCTCTGCTTTGGTCCCAGCAGAAATCACTAGAAACAGAAATAACAAAAAGCTAATGATGATTTTGTGCAGCTTTGAGCTCTCATGGCCTTGCACACTAGAAGGAAATGGAGGGTCCTGAGAAAAAAGACTGAACATACCAGTCACCACAAATGCAGATCTTGGGTCCAAGCAAAGGTGCACTTGCTAGCCAAATCTAAATCAGAATTTCCCCAGGTGGCATTTCCTTCTCCAGTCCTGCATTTCTTTTTCTTTCTATTCCCAATGCCCTTGGTTCTCATATCCTAATCTTCTTCACCATTACAAGCAGATTGACAAATTTGACTCTTCCCATCATTACAAAGTAGCTGGAGTACTGTGTCCAGTCCTGGTCCCCACAATTCAAAAAAGATGCAGACAGACTGGAGGGAGTCTAAAGGATGGCCACAAAGATGATCAAAGGGCTGAAGAATCTGCCCTATGAGGAAAGACTGAAGGAGTTAGTTCTTTTGTCCCTGGGGAAGAGAAGGCTCAGGGGGACCTCACTGCAGTATTCCAGTACCAAAAAGGCAGCTACGAAGACAGCAGGCTCTCTCTTCACAAGGGGCCACGTGGAGAAGAAAAGGGACAATGGGTACAAGTTGCACCAGGATAGGTTTCATCTCAATATAAGAAAGACATTTTTTATAGTGAGTATCACTGGAACAACCTCCCCAGGGATGTGGTATAGTCCCCATCGCTGGAGGTTTTCAAGACACGACTGGACAGGGTGCCAGGAAATCTCATGTAGGCTCAGCCTTTCCCATGAAAGGTTGCAGCAGATCATCTTTCGAGGTCCCTTCCAACCTGAGCTGCTCTACGAATCTATGATTAGCAGCCTGGAAAACATCAACATACATAAGCCTTTGCTTACTTGTTCTTTCCTGGTTTTCTTGAAAGGGAGAAAAAAGCAAGGGAAGGTAGGGAGATTGTGGTGAATTACTGAAAGAAAGAAGGTGGCAGCTATTGGCTTCAAAGGGCTCCCATTTTTAGACATGGCTGGCATACATCAAAAAACACTGGAGACACTTCAATTTTCAGTGGATAATACTTCTTCCCTAGATATTTCCATAGAGGGATGAGCCCTTTCATCACCTGGTGTAAGGACCACAAGCGTGGCTGATACCAAATGCATTGTCACTGAGCTGGTCCAGGGCTTCTCCATGGCCTGGAAAGCACTGAATTTTGGTGATCCAAGACAAAAACCTGAGTAAAAGTCCTGGAAAGCCAGGCTTGCCACTCCTGCACTGTGGGATCTTAGGCTGGAGGTGTTGGGAGGGCCAATGCACACCACACAGGGACCACCACTGCCCCACCAACATCTTCTTGTCACCTCTGGTAGCCTGCTGCCCTACCAGGCAGCCAGGTTTGCTTGTTCTAAAATCCCAAACTGCCTTCCTTCCTAATAAATAACTTTGAAATGCATATTTCCAACTCCAAATGGAAAAGATAATTGCTCTTGTTTTCAAACTCACTTTATATGTTTACATACTGGTTTTATTAAAGACACTCTGTAAATCATAATTGAGATATCTGCCCATTTATTCAATTTTTCATGACATTTGGTTTGCCTGAGTGCCTGCTGTGAAAATACACAGATTTTCAAATTATGTCAGGCTGTGGAAACATGAACAGTAAACCTATAGCAACTCAGGCTGTACTAGTTTTTAAAACATGACAACCTGAACACAATCTCTAAAATTGATCCTGTCTCACCCCAAAATGAGAAATTTTTATTTTGAGGTGAGTAAGGACTAAATTAGTCACGCTTTCATCAGTACACAACATTAGCATGAAAGACATTTATTTTCAGAATTAACATCAGTGAAAAAATAAAAGAATGCCAATGACAAGAAGCTTGAGAGAAAATACGATGCCTAGATACAAAACCATAAACCACATTATTGCACATACACAAAAGCTTTGCAAAAAAATAAAATAATGCAGCATCATTTTGCCACAAGAGACAAGTTTGATTGTGATTACCAACGTAGCTAAAACATTGCTAAGGCAACTATCACCATGGTATCTAAGTTTCTAAGACATTCGTGCATTTACCATTCAAGAAATTCTCAAATGATCACATTTCTCTGTAGTTACAGAACTTTTCTTCACTTTTATTCCTTTTTCTGATCTTGCAATGCCTCCATCAGGCATGAGACATAGGTGAGATGTTATCATGTGAAGGTGAGGAGAGATTTTAGCCAAGGGAAGTTCATTTTGGGTTCATCTCTCTGGAGCCATGTACTAGCAAGGGTTTTTTTAGCCACCGCTAGAAATTGATCCAGCAACCACCCATCTGGAGTTTGACTATAAAAGGGCTAATACAGTATTTAAGCCATGTTTCTTATCCCTTTCATCCCAGTCCAAGCAGTTGAACATCCACTAGTGCAGAATTCTTTTTTTTTTTTTCATCTTTTCAGGTGCTAATAAGATCAATAGGATACGTTATTTTATTTAAGAGGCTTTGTGTAGCCTGCTTTTTGGTTGCATAACAAAATGCTGGAGGCAAATGATGTACCTGGTAATACATCATCATTTAAAACTTTATTTTCCTGGGTATACATAAGCACAGCATAGCATTTTTGCAATCAAGAATGAAGCAGAATTTAATCTTGGGGGCCACGAGACTATGAAATATCACAACTGCTCCAGGTAATGCCCAGAAATAGCATGTTTCCTGTCTTGAGCATCTTATTATCCGTCAAAGCCTTTCTCCTACCAAGACTGGAAAAAAAACATTACCTCTGCACTAAGTCACCTTATCAGGCAGAAACCCAAATTCTAAAAAATAACTAGCTGAAGAGGGAGGGTGAGGTGCTGCTGAGCAGTGTGTGCCCGCACGCCTGCCTTACCTAGAGGAAGGAGAACATGGCTCTTGAAGCAACAGTCACACAGCCCCCAGAGCTTGCATCTGCCTGGGAGCCTCTCTCCCAAGGAAATTTCAAGCCAAATCTCACCTTCCTGGGAAGACTCTCTATAGCATCTGAGACTAAATATGCCTGTCTCCTGCTCTGACTCCTCTCTCAGCATGCCCCTGGGCCAGGAGTGCTGCAGAGGCCACAGGTATGAGCTGCTGCAAGGAACCTCCTGCAGTCTCACACTGACAGAGTACGCCAAGGCAGATGTGCCACCGAGGCACCTTTCGATATATACATCTCCCTCCAGATATGCATCTCCCGACATCTTTCCCGCAAGCCAGACAGGTGATGTTGTACTGGCCTCCTGTGGCGAAGACACCTTAAAATGGTCTCGGCAGCAGGGAGGAAAGTCATTATCCTTAGCCTGTGGCCCAGAGAAACAGAGCAGGGCTTCAGCACTGCAACTCAGAAATCCTCCCATCGCAGGCTTGTCCTTGCGCGGCCATTGCCGCACACATCCCTGACCCAGCCATCATGAGGACAGTGGAGAACCACTCCCAGGACAGGTATATGAAAACTCAGCTGAAAACCTATCCCTAGAGCTGCAATCTAAAAACAAAACAACACACATGCTCCCACACTACCACTGCCAAAACACACCTATTTATGTTTATTTATTTTGAGTAAAGGAAGGGTACTGAGATGTCTAATGCTGTGATGTGCAAGCAAGAATTCTCAGTATTTGTTAATTGTTGTGTTTTCTCTTATAAATAGAAAGTGTTTCTACCTGTAGGAAGGCATAATACTGGTTTGGGCATACAGGGTGTAAAAAGTCACTTTGACATCCAGGATTTCACAGTATGTTCCAGTGCAGCTGTTTTCCACAAAACCCCTGCCGATCCTACATATAGGTTCCCCATTATCCCATAGGGTGGTGTTAGGGGTTGCACAGAATAACACTGTGCAGAGCAGCCCTCCCTTGCATGACCAAGTGGGAAGACAACAGAGCATGGTGTGCAGAGTAGGGCTGCAGGGCAGGCCACAGCACATTGTCACTACTGACCCTTCCATGGTTTTGGGGTCATCTTCTCTTGCTACCCATCAGTGGCAAGAGGAATAATGTGGATAAACCTTTATTGTTATGCACCAACCATACAAATAAGACTGCCTGAGGCTCTTGTCTAAGATAATTAAGATTCACTGCTTACGTTCCCCATGAATTCTTGGCCCAGGGCTGCAGGGAGGGCTATTTGGCAGGTGGAAGCAGGGTGATGGGCTATAAGAAGCTTTGTCTCCATTAGCCTGCCCAAGAAGAAAGTGCTTCAAATTGTTCCCATGAGAGCTGTTCCCAGGTGGTGGCTCCCAGTCACAACAAACCATTAAAGCCCAGATACCTTATACTCTCTCTCATCAGGTTGTAAATTGTTTAAAATACCACAATTACGAACTGGCAGAACTTCAGACCTTCCAGCAAGTTGCTGCATTTCCTTAGTCAAGAGGAGGGTGTCTGCCTGACAGCAATGTGCTTTCCTAATCCATGCACCATCATGGCCAGATCTGCTGGAGGTGGGGCAGCATAGAGCTGTTTACTGTGGCCTCACATTTTATGGTGTCAATCTGGGGTGGGCACTCGTGTCCAGGAAAGTGAGGAAGGGCTCCAGCTACAGCACCTGGCAGGAATTTAGCAGAAGCCCCTAAACCTTGGGGCAAGACAGTCTCTGCTGCCCCTCTGGTGCCTTCCTGCAGCTGGGAGGCAGCCCGTGCTGGAGCACAGCTCTTACAGACTTCCCAGCTCAGCGAGAGCTCTGATGCCTTGCTCAGACCCTGCTGCTCAGACCTTCCTGCCCTGATCCTGCTGCTCAGACCTTACAGGTGTGTTAAGGCAGCAGCCCGGGGTGCTCACACAAGTCCTTGACTTTGTTAGTGCCTGGTCTGCTTGTCTCCCCCACTGCTCACAGAGCTCGACAGGACTGGTGAGGATCCAGCACCACAGCTTCACCTGAGGACTCTGAGCTTAACAGGACACAGGAAAAGCCTTGCTGTGCTCAGAGTCAACACCTGGCCTCTGCAAATGGTGAAGTCCCCAGTCACCTCTGGGCTCAGCTGCTGCTGCTGCAATCCAGCAGCTGCTGTGCCTGGAGACATGGCCTTGCCTCCTGGGAACTGGCATTCACCAGACACCTGCAGAGTTCAGGGGAGAAAAGGGAGTGGAGGCCTTGCAGGATGGAAGTCCCTCACTGCAGTGAGAGAGATGGTGGCTGGGCTAGAAAGTCCTTGGTGGGGAAAGGAATGGGCAAATTGGGCTGGAGAGTCGGAATGGGTAAGTAAGTGGGGTGTCTGCACCAGGGGAGTGGTGAGGGAAGCTGTGAGGGGTTTGGGCATGCCTGGTGACAGGTTGCATGGAGGAAGTTTGGGGGCTGGTCAGGATGATGATGATGATGGTCACGATGAAGAGGGCTGCCAAGGGGACAAGCTTATTGTACAGACGTGATTCAAACAGCTTAAGAGGGGAGACCGTTTGCAGGCCACAAGATGAAAGAAAAGTAAAATTCTTGAGAAACCACTTGCAGGCCAGTGGACAAAAGAAAAAAAAAAACTTTTGTGTTATTTTCCGTTTTAAAGTGCAGCCCCACAGCCGGTTGCATCACTGCAACTCTCTGGCCAGCAAATCACAGCACAGGAGCAAAAGCAAGCAGCCCAAGCGGGACCTCCTTGCAGAAAGAAAAAGTATTGTCTAACTGCATCCCAAGAAAGCACAAAACCGTCAGGCTGCACTAAGCAAAGCTGCTGAGAAGTGAGTATGGCAAGCAAGCATGACAGAGCAGATGCAACAGAGAGAGAAAACAGTGTCGACACGATGTGGCGATGCTTTTTAAAACCATCCTGCCAGCAAAACATCCAAGGAAGAGCGTGGCTTTACCCTGGTCCCCTCTCCCTGCCCGCACCCCGCAGGCACCCCGCATAGGCGGGCGCAGGCTGACCCCTGCTGGCAGCCTCACCGCCGCCCACAAAAGGGGGTTCCCCGGGAAAAAAAACAAACAAACAAACAAAACCACTTACAGGATCCATTTTTAAAGCCGGGTGTCACCGGAGGGTCCGCCCGCCCGGGAGTAAGCGCGTAGTATGCGGTGCGGGGGGGCTGGGGAGCTGCCCGCAGGAGGAGCTGGCCATCGCCGCGTCCCCCCCACCCCCCCCCGCCGGCAGGTCCTGCTGCAGCATTCACCTACTTATAGATGAATAAAACCCCCGTAATTAATCAGCAGAAACTGTTTCTGCATACGCGGGAGTGGTCAGATAGGGCAGGACAGATTGGGCAGTCCTTCGTCTGCAGTTGCGCTAGGAAGTGGTTTGTATGTATCTTAAGGTAATTAATAGCAGTGGGTCATGCACAGGCTACCGTGGTTGGGCCGGTTGGATTTTAAGAATTTGCCAGAAAAAGAAAAAAAAAAAAAAAA
>VYZV01015961.1:39474-57586 GCA_013401275.1 Pandion haliaetus
AAAAAAAAAATGTAGGGAGTTCAACTGAAGATGGCATTGACACAGAGATCCTCGTCATCATCCAGGCAGTAAGTGATCATCCAGCTCAAAGATTCATTTCCCCATGTAAGCATTACCCTATGCAAAAGATCCCTATAAATTAGGACTTTTTTTTAAAGAAAACACTCTGTCCCTGAATGTTGATGTGCCAATGCCCTGCTCTGGCTCAGTGTTCAGTCTAAAGATTTGGTTTGAGGCGCCTTTTAGAAGGCGCCTTTGCTGAAAGAAGAATGCAAGTGAAGAGCTATGAGCTTGCTCATTAGGAGCAGAGAGCACTGCAAGCGTAATGAAAATCAAACAAGCTAGCTACCAAAAAAACAAATTCAGATAAAACAGATAAAATTTCTTTTTTCCTTTCTTATTGCATCTGTCAAAGAGGTCAATGCAAAGCCCATTCAAATGAACATACAGACTTTTAAAGTATCTAATCAGATACAGATAACTAGGTTGCAATACATCGTAAGGTTAGCCTCCTCCTCACCACCACCTTTACGACCTAGGTCCCTGTAGAGCCCATGGAGAGAGACAGGCACTGACCACCAGGCCCCCATCCTGCTCATGCTGCAGCAGACCCTTGAGACAGGATCAACGCACCATGCTTTAGAAGTGCCTGTACCTCTCCCTGACTACCAAGGGACCTGGGACTGAGGGAGATGCATGTTGTAAAGACAACTCAGCTTCAGTGAGCTAATTTCCAGCAAATGCCACTAGCTTAGCATCATGGACTGGAGTCCCTGGGAACATGAAACCTGCAGCACCAAGTAATGCTTTACAGTTATGGACACCAACTCTGGGGCTTGGTCATTTGAAGACTTAATGCTGTCATATCACTGAACCAGTGCACACACTGAAGTAGATTTCTTGCTGGTAAGCTGAGCAAGTAAAGGGGGAGGGAGAGTGAATGTCAATATTAACACAAGCCACTGAACAACTTATTCAGCCAATGCTATTTAAGTGTGATAGTTGCATCACCTGTGCCCAGAGCCTGTGAGGTACCCTCACTGGAACCAAAATGGTGCCCACATCTTAGACAAACAGGAGAGAAAAGCAGCTAGGTACTAAGCAGCTAAATACTATTTAAGTTTATGAGCCCAGAGATTCATGGGGCTCTGTTAGAACTAGGCTGTATTAGAATGAAAATGGTGTAATTTTGAAATAGACTTTTTTGGATTTAGGTCTTACTTTGGGAAAAAAAGAAAGAGACCCTAGAAGACATTTGCAAAATACAGCTGGAGATCATTCAGTGTGTTCAGCTTGCTCTGCTTAAGAGAGCTGAGAAACCAGGCAGGTCTGAAAGGAAAAACAGTCTCCTTCCTGTCATGACCCAAGTGTAAACCCAAAAGGGGGGTTTCTTCTCTCCTTAAGCTGTGAAAGTTGCTTTTTATGTCATAAAGTTATTGTTTCTGCGTTCTCTTAAAAATGACATCAACAGCAAATGCTATGTCTCAGGAAAGCTAAATAGCCTGCTGAGATGCCCAAGGCCTTTCATGGCTCCTCTGTGCAAGAATGTGAAATGATTCACACCAATGAGTAAAACTCCAGCACTATAGCCTTGCTAGAGGACTTTTGAGAGCTTGGTATTTCTCTTTTGCACTTTCATAACCCATTGTTACATGGTCATGGGAAGACAATGAGATTTCACGTCCTCAGATGATGTTGAAGAGCTTCTGTGGGTAACTAACTGCTGAGGTCTCGAAGTAGAGACAGGCAAGAAATGCCCAGCCCTGCAGCCCCTGCGAGGATCTTGGATCTCCCCAGCTGCTGCAAGCGAAGGCAGCACAGGGTGACAAGAACCCAGGCAGGAAAGGCTGTTAGGAAACAGTATTCTGAAATCTTAAGTGTCTTCCAACAGGTCTTTATTGATTATTACAGATTGGAGATACTGTTATTTTTACTTTGGGTTCTTTATCCTTCAGACCTGTCAGACTAAGTGTACAGCAGTGCTCTATCCTGGTTTTTGGTGCATATAAAGGTCTTTATATCCTCCTTTTTTAGTAATGAGCAAGACAGTAGGAAGGGGTTGATTAGTTGACACTATATTTTGAAATCATTAAAATAAGCCTAGTTAGTTTCAGCTCTGTTTCAGAAAAAAAGAAAACTCAGGTTGCCAAGTGGAAAAGAAATGCCTATATTGGGGGCTGGTTTTTTATTAGTTTTATGCCCATACTCTACTAATAAACGTTACAAGTTCTTAACAAATTATTCTACAGACTTTCAAGATGAACACCAAGCTCCCTAAAACAAAGTGCACGAAAAAATGTGTTATTGGCCCCGAATGACACGTCTAGATGATCGTTATTCCCACAGTGTCAATCGTTCTTACGTCTAACTTGACAAACTGCAGGTGCTTGAGATTGCTGCAGCAGCTAGAATACTGATACGCAATAAGCGTTCATGTCACATCTCTCCTGTCCGCTGTTAGCCTAAATTTATTTCATAGAAAAGATGATGATAAGGAGTCTCTTTGCACAAAGGAATTAGAGCCTCCATATGCCTTGGCAGCTGTACCATGGAAAAAGATAATACAAACAGGTGCAGAAGAGCAGAGTTCATGATATTGTTGGTTTCTCCTTTAATCCAAACATGCAGCAAAGCAGAATAAAGTAGATCTTTTTCCTACAGGACCCAAGTGCAAATGGAGGTAGAAGTGAGATAAACCTGCAGGTTTTAGCTGGTCTCTTTATCCTAGTATTATTAGAGTTCAGTTTGGTTTGTGAAATGCCCTTTGGTGCAGCAACTATTTCAACTGGCAAACAAAGCAGCATGCTACATATGACTATACTTTTCAAAATGAATGTAAATTTTTCCTAGCCTGCTGATATGGCTGGGATTTTTACTCCACTGCAGGTAAAAATAACTGCTACATGATTTGTTGACACTGGCCATAATATATCCAAGGTAATTAAACCAAAGAGGGGACATTAAGGGAGCTAGTTAAGTATTTTGTATGGATCCATTTCCATATTCAATGCTCAAAAAAATTGGATTTTTTGTTTACTTTTAAAAAATTATTTTTATTTATATAAAAAATTGTTTCCTTCCTGTAGTAAATAGTTCCACGGCTAAATTCAGAAATTAATCATCACCACAGGACAAAACTATTTCCTATTTTACAAAGCAATGAATGTAAAAATAATACTCTTCCGAGACAGTCATGGCAAACAGCAAAGTATTCCAGGAGCAAGACAGTGACCCTGTAAATGGATGTAGCTGTACGACCTGATTTTAGGCATTGTTAGTACTTATTCTTCTTTCCAGACAGCCAAAGGGATTTGGTTCTGTTCCTATCAAAGTTTTGCTTTGATTTTAGCTGGGACAGGGTCAGACTTTATTAAGCTAATAAGCCTCAGTTTGGATTAGAAATTTCAGTGCTATTCTAATAACCTGCTCTGGTATGAATTAAAAATTGACTAAGCCTACACTGAGTAAGCAAGGGTGAAAATGAAAACAGACATATTTAGAACTTTCTTTTTTGGATTTGGGCACTCCATTAGCACCCTACTGCTCTACACAGCTTTTTACCTGCCTCACTTTGCAAATGGGCCTGCTTTTGTGTACATTCATATTTCTTAGACACAAACAATCATGCACTAGAAGGAACACAGCATCTTCAATGAAAACTGGTGTTTCCGTGCTGTTGATGGCACTGGTTCATGTTACAGTCCTGACAAATTCATTAACTTCTCTCTCAGCTTTAAAGCATTTTTACAAAACCAAGAGGCTGAAAGCACTTACTATGGGATGTAGACTTGTGAAGCTGGCAGCTTTCTGGAGTGTTAAAGCTTATGAAAATCCAAATCCAAGCTAAAATGTATGGAATGTGAGCCTCACCTCCGGGCTTTATCCAAAACGCACTGAGGCTAGTGAGAGTCCTTCCACTGACTTCACTAGGCTTTGGATCAAGCCCTTCAAAGATGTAAAACAGGCTTGAAATGCTTAGCTTGTGAAAGATATTTGGTTACAAACAGAAGTTGCCCAAATCCATGACTCTGAGGGGAAGGAAGGCTGAATGATGCAATCTCAAGGCCAGAAGGTCACAATTACACAGGGAAACTGCACCCTTCATGTTGGCGAGTTGGCAGCAGAGGCAGAGGAAAGGCGAGATGGGAAGGACACCAGATCAGTCCCAATCCACAGCAGAAGAGGAGGTCTATGAATAGCAATGCTGCGGCTGGTGCCTTTCCATTTTCTGGCACTGCTCCCTGCTGACCACGGTGGAGACACTTTTTTTCATATTGGTGCAAATGTGGTTATGAATTATTTTATTTAAGTATCCCTGGGAACAAGATGTTTCAAATATAGCACAGAAACAGAGCTTTCCTACCACAATAAAAAGGAAGAGCAAGAAAAGCTCCAAAGTGATCAAGCAATTTAAGTGTTCCAGCAACTGAGGATTGCTTTAAGCATTTAAAAGGAGGGGTGAAGCCATAGCCTAGCAGCTGCCACAGAACTGGAGACAAGAGACGGGATTTTCTGTTCCCTGTTTTACTATGCATTTAAGCTTGTCTCAGGGCTAAGGTGTGCCTTGTCTGCTAAATAACATTTGTCCAGAAGGTTTCATTCAGCAAAGCTCTAAATTGTTTTGCTATTTTGAGGAAGTACGTTACAGTAGTAA
The DNA here is from genome assembly GCA_013401275.1 of Pandion haliaetus. Taxonomy (NCBI): domain Eukaryota; kingdom Metazoa; phylum Chordata; class Aves; order Accipitriformes; family Pandionidae; genus Pandion; species Pandion haliaetus. Next base: position 44,129 of record VYZV01015961.1, read on the forward strand.
CAGTAACAGCCTCTGCTCATCAAAATGTTTGGCCTATGTGTAAGAGTACACCTGAGTGTGTTTCCCTGAAAGGGGGAATGACGGTGACCTCTCTGTTCAGATCATCTTAAGCGAACGGCCCCCAACGAGTGATTGTGTTTCTTGGCACTCATGGAAGACAATGCATTCCTGGGCAGAAAGTTCACTGCACAGAAGAGTCATTAGCGAGCCCTTCTGTGAATCCCTCCAAGTCTCCAGAAGGTCTGCAGCAAGAATGCATTTCTGAAGCAGCTGCTTAAAGATCTGAGGGAAATTTGGCTGGAAGAATAGCCACATGATCCTCCAGACCCTCGAGTATTTTTGGCTTTCAGACGCTAAGTCCAACGTGACATGACAGCCTTACACAATCAAAAATTCACCATTGACTGACAAAGCAATGAGACATCATGACAGTTAGACAGAGGGGGGGAGGGAGACATGCACCCACCTTTCCCTTTTTTTTTTTATTCTCATTCAAAGTTTTTTAGCCTCTAACAGCTCAGATGGAAGTGAAAACATCCCACAGTGACTCTGGCTGTCAAGCAGGGCAGCACACTGGCTGCGAGCGAGTTGCCCTGAACATGCATGAGCACTGTGATCACCTTATGTCAGAGCAGACCCATGGACACAGCCAGCTCCGAGCTTTTGAAAAGTTCAGATGAGTTTGTTTTATCTCTAGCTCTAGCCCTTCGTCATCATACTATCCCTTTAAAAAGGGATTGAAAAATAGGCACTGAAAAATATAATTTGCAGGTCATAGAGCTCAACAGAGGGCAGGAAGAAACTAAGAAACAAGTCACATTGCTGTGTGACATTTGGCTCCACTCTCCTCTTGGTTCCTATCTTTATACGCTGGAGATGACACCCTATTCCCACTGTGGGACACAGGTACAAATAAGAAGGGGAAAGGAGACTGTTGGGCCTGACACTCACAATAATGACTCTTCTCCCTACCATAAAGCTAGAGCAAGATACATTTGCACTTACTCTGAATCCGATTTTCACTGTCAAAGCAGTGTAAATGAATGCTAGGGTTGGTAGGAATAAGGACCATTATCTTCAAAAAGGTAATTTGACCTATCTAAAATTTGCAGCAATTTCACTGGAATACAGAATTTTCTTTACCCCAATACAATTTGGAAATCTCACCCTAGCAGTCATAAGAAAGTGGAAGACAATGACTAGATAATTCAGTGCATCCCGAAGTCTTTAATTTACTAATGGATCATACATCAGGAGACTTGTTATTCAAAGATATGTATGAATTTCTCATCAAACTGCAGACATTTGTTTCTTTTGCTTCATACAAGATAATTGCTAGATTATGGATAATTGTTAGGTAAAATAGTCGTCTTTTCATTTATCAAAGTTCACAAAAGTTACCTCACAGCAGAAATAGTTCTGAGTTAACAGAGCAACAAAAAATTTCTAAATTATTCACTTTCTCTGACATCCAAGTAGTCTGTATTTTAAAGCTAAATATCAGTTACTTGAAAGTAAATCAAGTCTCTCTGATGCTCAGATTTGTAGCTCAACTAATTTATTGCTTTGTAAAGTCCAAAAAGATTTATGTTTATTCCATTCAACTTCTTTGAAAGTGTTCATGAAATGCATTGCATTCAATGTTAAACATTTTTTCTGATTTATGGGACTTTAAAGCAGTGTGTGGGTAGAGGCAGAATAATCTATTTACCAAAAAAAAATTAGTTTCTCCTCTGTTTCATTAAAGCCAAAAAGTTGGACATCTGGGTTGATTCCTAGAGCAGAGAATAAGTGGCTAAACAAAACCAATTCACATGAAGAGGGGAAAAGGTGTCTATAATCTGTGAATGACTGATAAACATATGCAAAGCAGTTGTAAAAGAACTCATAACTTCATTCCTTTCAAAACATAAGGAAAAACAGTAACAGCTGCTTAGCCCAAGTATTGCTGGAACTGGTGTGAGAAGTTTCCCTTTGAAAATATGGACACCTTTAGCTTAGGGTTATATGACCTCAAATTATTGAGATACCTTTTGCTTAATTTTTTATGATTATAAGCTGGTTTTAAGGCAGTCACCTGGGCCTGTTCAGAGCAAGCAACTCTGCAAACAGACCTATGCAAATAATAGGTCTAGGAACAAGGAATGTAGTCTATTTACAGAAAATGAAGCTATATAGCAAGGAGCCGTGGCCCTGCAAAATGCTCCAGCATTTAACAGACAAAGCAAGCCTACAATCTCCTGCACCATGTAGCAAAAAGGACAAATGTAATCCTTGAAGGTAAATCCAAATAGTGGGTAAGAATTGAGATTGTTGTTTTCCCTCCGTGTAAGAATTTGTTACCCACCAAGTGCTGAGTACAGTGCTGGGGCTCCCCTTTTGGAAAGGAATTTGGAAGAAGGGAGGCAGTGCAGGAAAAAACTCAATGAAAATAATTCAAGGGCTGGAGAAATGCCTTACCACAAGAGGGACCAAAGGTATTCAGTCTGTCCCATTTTTCAAAAAAAAAAAAAAAGTGGAGCAATGACTCAGTTACTAGGCCACCTTCACAGAGAGAAAATATCTGGTACTAAAAGGCTCTTGAACTTAGTGAACAAGGCATCATACAAACTGCTGGCTGGAAGCTGAAGCCAGATAAATTCAAATAGGAAACACAGCACAATTTTTATGACCTTTTTTTTAAGTCGTCACATTGATTAACTACTGAAACAAACTACTGAGGACAGCAGCCTGGCAATGTCTTCGTGACTAGAGTTATCACTGGGACGTCTGCTTAGACAAGTCACACCATTCAGTCCAGCGCTTGGAAAACTGGCTGAAATGTGCAAATCTGCGATAAAAATGTGAGAGTTGGAGTCGAGAGTTCCCCTTGATCCCCAAATGCTATGAAAGTCAGGCTGTACAGATTTCCTTTCAGTCCATGATCTCAAAATAATTTGGGGCTAATTTTCCAGCTCAGGAAATAAATCAGTGTCAGTATCAACTGGAATTTGATTTTTAGACCTTGGCTTTGCAGATCTTCAATAATGACCAGGGAAAACAGAAATGGTTATCACAGTAGAAAAAGTTGTTTTAAAAATCCTCAGTAATCTGTTCCTTTTGGACCTATAAAACCTTTAGGAGGCTTAGGCAAAAAAAAAAGCATCTAGTTATTGAGATTTTTTTTGTACATTTTCATGCTTAAAAAGCAATGCTTCTGCCAGCAATTTTCATTCAACTCTGTTATTTATAGAGCCACTTCAGCAATGAAATAGGAAGCTGTAATCATACGCTACATGCTTTGGCAGCCCTTGACATGGGCAGGATGTCTGATAGGTACTGTATTCAGACTCTCTTTTTTTCCTTTTTTAATAATAATAAAAAAGATGATAAAAATCTGTCTTCAGAGCTTCCATATAAAAGGGAGAACTCATTACCTGAGAGATACACAAAATGCAAAGAGCTCGTCATGTTTTTGCGATGCAGATACCAAGATTAGCCAGACATTCTATTTTTATTGGATTTTTCAGCAGTAGAACCAGAAGACTCTCAAAAAGAACCCTCTGAGGGAGGAGAGGAGTGACTCTGCTCTTTCCCTTTGAGCCCCTGTAGCCATGGGACATCTTCAGGTCTTTGTTCCTTATGACTCTGGCCCTGGTGGAGCCGCTCATTCACCCACCCTGTAGAGGAAGAAGCCGATGATGATGAGTGCTGGTGCCTGCAGCCTCCCCTCCCAGCGCCAAGCTGCTGGACCCGCAGAAATGCCTTCCAATAGGCCATGCCAGAGAGGGGCTTAGTTATGTGCCCACACAGTTAGGGGCTTAGAGTCAGCCCAACTCTTGTTTCAGACCTGAAGTACCTCAGCCCCTGCTTCTCCTTGGGAAGCTGCTAAATTGAGCCCTACAAGCCAGAACATGTCACCTCTGGCCAGTGCTACTAACATCTTGGGTAGCCCCAAGAAAACCTATTAAAACCTCTGTCTCCGGTCTACTTCTAAACACTGTGTCAATAAACTTTACCTCATCAGACATTTGAAATTTGTAGTCACTTGAGATTAAAACAGTCTTAAGCCACAGCAATATTGCAACTCCATCAGCAGCAACACTGTCTGTGGTCAGTCAGGCAAAGAATAAAATACTCTGTTGTAAATTGAAAATGCACCCTGAGTACACATACTCCTATCTGCACCAAGCACATAAGGCAGAGAGACAGAACTGCCAGTCCAGCAGCAGTCCCATTCCTGCCTGCTCTAAGCCCAAGGGATTTTGTATAAGGTAAATGGCTTCATGCTGTCAGAGAGTTTTGTTAGACCTTTTCTTGCAACTGATCAGAGAAAGAAGCTAGAGGAAAATGGCTTACTGGGGGCAATATCAGATTCCCTGTGCTATTATCCATAAGAAATTTATCTCCAGAAACATTTGCCTAAGAAGTGGAGCACAAAATCGCTTCCATCACAACAACTACCAGGTAATGGCTGCCTCCTGACTGGCTAGCACCTGGAGATAGCAAAGGAGAAATCGCGAGCTGTCCGAGGACAGTCTTTGGATAGGAACATACAAGCACATTACCACTGTGAACCTGGGAGCGTGATCACGGTGCGCTGGCTCTGCCCCCAGCGCTGCCCCTCTGACAAGTCCCACCAGGATGCCGGTGTCAGACCTGGAGATGGGTAACCACAGGAGCACTTAATGCAAAACACTAGCGACATTCAGTGTCACACAGTAGCTCTTCCTCCAATAACTTCTTTGGGTATTCATATCCCAAAGCAGCGTTAGACAAATGCTTTGGATGAAACCTTCATTTCCTTGAAATGAGAATAAATTTGCCTTTATTGAAGTCAGTGGCAAATATTTCCTTCTTTGTACCTCCAGCAAAGTAGAAAAATATACACTTTTGAAATCAAAATGACGCTGTCTGTGGCTTCATAGTTTCAGCCAGGCTGAAACATGCAGGCAAATTAGCTGGTTTACTATTACTTATTTCAGAGCATTTAAGTTAGTGAAGCTGAAGCACGTATGTTGTGACAGATTTGAGACTTAAGTCCACTTATCTTGAACAAGAAGAAAGAGATGCAAAAAAGTATTATGAGGAACAGTGAGAGAGAATGGACAAAACTGCTGATATCGTCAGTCATAAAATCTTCAGTACATGCAGGACAGGTTCTTGGACATGTCGCCTAGGATGATCTCCTTACAGAGACTTACGCAAATACACTGGGTTCTAGCGCTTGAACAGCCTGTATGTCCAAGACAAGAAAACGCCCATGTAATGAAATCTGATGCACAGAAAATGTTAGCAGAAAGTGGTATTCTTGGGGCATTAAGATCACTCAGCCTTTATGAAGATATGCACTCTGAAGTTATAACCTTTGTATATTTGGCACATAGAGGTGCTAGTGTGTGTACACAACATCAAAGGTGTCCCATGCCAGCCAAAAACAAGTGACCAAGTGATCCATTGGATAAATTAGTACTTAACTGCTGAGAAATACCTTGAAAACAGAAAAAGGAGTGTATGAGGAGTGTCTCCTGATACATCAGGTCCCTGCTCAGCTCCAAACCAAGTTAGGTGTGATTGTATGTAAAGTTACTCTAGCTTTTATTGAGAAAGAGTTTTTCTGGCCTCTAGCTGAAGTATCCAGTGCCCTTGGGAAGCACAGTTTGCCTGATAAGGAGCTTCAGAGACTCTGTTTTTCTATTAGGAGTTGAAACATTAACTGCATTTGAGTGCATCACACACAGCCAGTCTAAAAGGGAAGGAAAAGCAGCTGTCAACATGGCCGAAGAGAGGTATTAGTGAACTGACCTAGTAAAGAGAGAAGCACAACATCTGTTGTGGGCTGGAAAAACACCAGAAGAAGACAGGAACAGAAGCACATTATGGTATCTCATGTATCACCCTGCACTGGCTCTATTGCCCCAAATAGTAATAAAAGAAGACAAAAGTACTCCCCAAGCTGTCTTTGTCTTTGTTAGTAAGTAGTGTGTCACAGTAGGAATGAATCTGTAGGGCAAAGGATTTGTGCTGAGGACCTGAAGTCCACACTATACACATCTCAGGAAGTTTTAGTGTGGACTAGCCCTAGTCTGGTCCTGTGGACTGAATGCCCATCAGCAGTGAGAGCACATCTCTTGGTTTAATTTCAGCCAAAAGTAAAGTTTGTGCACTCTGAGACTGCTCCACCACATGAACCAAAGCACAGCACCGGGAGGTGGTGGGGAGATTCAGTTCAGACATGCACTTCTCATCAACATTAAAATGCACCCAGTAAGACTGGAACTGGCATCTACGAGTAGTCACATAAAATAGAGGAAAGGAAAATGTGTACAAAAATTAGCACCCACATCCCAAAGAGAAAAGCTACAAAGACAAACTCACAACCGTAGCCACCACTGGTTAAGAACATCTGAACAAGTGTCTTCAAGGATGGACGGAGGCAAGGCATCCTCTCCACCACAGCAGATTCAGATAAAACTGTCATGGATGGCATGAAAAAGTTCACTGTTTAGTGGGTCTTGGGAGCTAACAAGGTTGATGCACAGAAAATCTCAAGAAGAAAAAGAAGAAAATTCATTACCACACAGTACCTAAAAAAATCCCATTACATTATTCATTAATATCAAAAACCATATTGTTTGCTGAAATTACTCAGCTTCCTTCTTCAGAAGAACGTTACAGAACATTGTACAATGCTCAGGAGGGAAGGAGTGCTCCCTAAGAGCCTGACAGTCCCTCTCTATGAAATGGTAATGCATCATGGGTCACCGAGGATACAGACACGGAGGAACAGCCCTTAAATTTTTAAAACAAATAAGAGTTCTAATTGTAAGTGGTTATGTGTGTGTGACTGTTATATCTACTTTTTCAAAGGAGATGCTTCTTTCAGTCTAAATTCACATTTACTTGTTTTAAACTCCTTTCGTTTCCTGTTTTTCATTTTTACTCAACTACAAAAATTGCTCGGAGGCAGGCACAAGCACCATGCGCTCGCTGTTGCCTAAACTTACGCGTGCAATGAAGTCTGCAGCCTAACAAAACAGTGAATACGCAATGACACAAGAAACTCTCCTTTCATTCCCTTCCTCAGTTGAAGTCAGGGATATAGAAGTGTTTGCAAAAACGTTTCTTCTGCAAAACATGTACATTGGATACAGGATCACATTAGGATGTGGTCTGTGGAGGAAGAACCACAGCACTGCTGCTGAAATGCAGCAAGATTAAAGTTAAGGCACAGCTCAGAGAATCTGCTCATAGACAGCCAAGGCCATGCTTACAGACTAGCCATCCCAGGATAGCTCAGAGCTACCATCCCTCACCCTAAGTCCCATGTCCTGCCTTCCCTAGTCTCCAAGGATTTTTGACTCCTGAGCAGGTGATGGTAGCTTTGTTCTCCACAGCCCCAGTTGGACTTCCATGGCATGAACTTGTCCAGCCACCTTTTGAATCCATGAAAATGTCAAGTATTCACAACTTCCTGTTGCAAAGAGCCCCTGGCCCACGATTCTTCATTGCAAGTGATATTTTATTAGAAGGTTTTTCCTGGACAACTGCAGACATTCTGGTTGAAACCAGACTGAAAGAGGGACCCCAAAGCATCAAGACGACCAAGGGCTCATTGTGAATAGAAGGGAGATAGATTAAAATCTCTGGACCAAAACCAGATTTGCATCTGATTGTCCCACATGCCCAATATTTGACCTGACTTTAGGTATTCTGCTGCTAATATCTACCAGTACAAGCTGTTGGAGCTATACGAGTTTCTACAAATCTCTTGGGTCAGGGACTTGTGGTATATGTGATGACTTGTCAGCCTGTGGTCAGGGTGTTCATTTCATGTGGGTAAGATGCAGCTCAAAGTTTCTTTCTTCCCTGGAAGATCTGAAGCCCCACTGCGAAGGAGGACACAGAGTCAAGAACAATCTAGGTTGGGAGGGACCTCTGCAGATCACCTAGTCCAGCCCCTGCTCAAACCTCGCCTGGCTTCAAAGCTAGCTAAGGCAGATAATAGACCAAGGTACTATCAGTTGGGGTACCCAAAGCAGCCCAGCATTTGGGCCCAGTGCTCCCCGAGTATGTGAACCCAACATAAGAAGGGAAGGGGCTCCCAGTAGCCAGTAGGTTATGGCTCCTGGGAGACACACATGTGGAGTTTGTGTATCCCAGGGCCATGCTCAGCACAACCACCAGACTGTCCTTCGGGGTGTCTTCATCTGCCTCTTATTCCTGAATTCTTTATTTCACCTCAACACCAATGGTAAAAGTTTCTGAAGTGTCACAGTTTCTGAGGACCAGGTGCCTAATTCCCTTTCCAGAAGGGTTTAGGCAGAACTGGGTATCTCCCTATCAATCCATAAGGTCAGTTTTCAAAGCTAATATAGGTCCTTATTTTATCAAGGCACTTCTGAAAAGTTTATCCTCCACCCCATCTCCACAAGCCACCACCTGAAACTGCACCACAGGCTGGGCCCCAGCCTGCCCAGAAGGATGTTTGCTTCCAACAAGACGGTGAGGCCTGTAGCAAACCTTACCAGGCGAGGGCCAGACCCTGGCACACATGACCGCAGTGAGAGCGTTTGGCTGACGCTCGTCCCTCAGCTGACCAGCCTGACCGTTATGTAAAATTCCTCAGACGGCGATGAGGCATTCCCGGTTAGACACAGACAGCCTGAGGAGCAGCTGGACACAAAACCTGCTGCAGGAGGAGGCAGGGATTTATGAATAGAACCCCCATTTCCCCACATGCTTACAGCAACCCGCCCTGATCCCCTGCTCTACTAGAGCCTTCCTCAAACTGTCACGTGAAGAGTCATCCATGGGCAGCAAGTTCGCCAATCTCCGGCTCAGATAAAACATAACTGTCCACTACTGGCTATAGTTAAGCACTTTCTCTCCTGTGCTTCTGAGCTTCTGAGTGTAACACACCAGGAAAAATCATTTCAAAGGGAAATTGTATCTGCAGGGTGAAACACTGGTTTAAAAATTAAATTAGCCCCGTTTGGTGCACTATGAAATTTTAAAGTAAATCAAGCAAGGGCATACAAGCACAAGACTGCCAGTTTTGAAAAAATATATTAGCAGTTACAAAAGCAAGTATAAAACACCAGCACAAAAAACTAAGGAGCTCTTGCTTTCAATGGATTGTAAGAGATTGAGTTTATTGTTGAAAAAGTCAGGTCCTTGACTGAAGCTTGAGCCATGTTTGAGGGTACTTAAGGCTCTCCCAATAAGTTTTCTTGTGCCTATTAGTGAGTGAGTGTGTTCTGCTGCCTCATTTCCTACCAGAAGGGTTGCTGAAGTGTCTCTGCCTCTCCCTCCCTGGCCATTTTTCAGGAGCTTTAGCTTTGAGGCACACAGCTGTCTCATCTACGTATATCCCAAGGCTTACTTTGGGTTTTTTCCAATTTTTCCAGTGATATTTGTATTCAAGGCCCTGTAATTAGCCTACTTCCCTTCACAACTGCCAGGTAAAATTCTCTCTGCTACTGATGAGACAGAGCAAAAATGTTTAATTACCTAATCAGGAAATTAGAAGATAATTAACAGAGATTTATGAAGCAGCATCGTGTCTTTGAAAAGGTGAAAGAAAACATTGCCAGAGCTACCAAACAGGTAGAAATTATTCTTGCTTTAAACAGCCCCCTTAACCAGAAATCTTCCTGCATACATTCTTAAAAACAAATGGCAAATATTCAAAAGTGCTTTATGGTATGAACATTACTGATAATAAATGATACCACTTTGACAAATATTTCTGCCTACAAAACTCTGGTTAGCTTGATAAAAATAAATTTCTAAATCACCCATCTATCATGAGATCTCCACAGTGTTGTGAAATTTGCAGCGGCTTCTATACCATGAATACGACTAGGAACTAAAATGAAGTGTCCTTGCAAAGAGCCACAATGACCAAAATTAACAGACATCGTTTGTAAAGATCAGTCACTAGGGATAGATGTGCAAACACTGAAACGGCTCCTTCATAATCGTACAGTTATTGGATGATGTCTCTACAGACAAGGAGATATTGTCTCAACTGTGTATATGCCTATATGTTATGATTAATGTCTGACATAGTAGAAGCTGTAGTTTAAGAGCAGTAGTAGTCTGAGAGTAGTTCATAGTGCTAGATCCCGAACAGTTGCAACATCTCTCCAACTTGTACTTAATGTATCTTTTGGCATTTTTCACCTTGAACACTGCCCTGTTCCCAAGAAAATGGAAAAAAAATCTTAAATATTTGTGGTGCTTGTGTTATGACTTGAATATAGTTTTCATGAAGCATTTTAACCAATCCAGCTGCTCTGCTCAAAAACCAAATTACAAACTTACAAACCTACAAAGCCATAACAAAAATGTATTTCTAGGACAAGCAATTACAAAATGCTGCGTTTCATTACTTCTGTGAAAGAGAACCTCTTTCAGAGGGAAAATCACCCATAAAAGTCCCTTGGGGGTGTTCAAGGAACTGGGACTGGTGCCAAATGTCACACTTATATTTCTGCTTTGATTTAGTTTCCAACAAACTCCCTTCCAGCAAATTTCCCAGCACCCCTGCTGAAGCAGCTGCCGCACTGTGCAGCTGGAAGAGACACTTTGCTACACTTGCCCTGCTGCTGCTCCTTGCAGAGCCCAAAATACATCCCAGCTGTGCCTTGTGGGACAGCTGCTTCCCTGTGCAGTAATTAACAAATCGATGCTAATCATAAATCCACAAATCTAAAAGAATCATGTAACCTCCCGCTGGACTGGGAGGGAAATGTATGCCTCAAGTCCTCCTGGTCTCATAACAGGTAAAAAAAATGAGATTTTTAACAAATGATCCCCTGACCAACGGAGAAGGAACTACACAGTCCAATACAAGGCCTGAGACCAGAGCCAGCCTCTGGCTTTGGGGAAGCCCTGGAGCACCACAGCATGAGCAAGTGTCTTTCCATTATATATGACTAAACATTTCTCAGGGGTCATTATTTCACTCAGGGAAAAGTGATGGCACCAACTCTAATCCTGCTGGAGAAGACCTCTGTGTAAGCAAACTCTGTGAGGCTGCTGAGAACTACAGCCCAGCTGTGGCAGTAGCTGAATGAGGCACTACCTCATTCCCCAAATCCAAACCTCTGGTGGCTGAGCTGCAAGGTGCAACACCACAGCAATATAATAGAAAGCAGTTTTGTTGGGGCTGAGCAGAATTAAATAAGTGGGAACTAGTGAAAAAAAACCAAAACACCAACAAAACAAACAAAAAACCCCTGCTGTCCCTTTGTGTGAAGCAACCGGAGAGACCACAGCCCAGTCTATTGAAAAAGAATAATCAATGCTGTTGTCAATTTTGAAATTACAAGTTATAAGGCTCATCATGCCTAGATGCTTTATTTAATTAAACCAGAAATGTAGCAGATTGATTTTCTATGTTAAATTAAACTAATAATTGTAATGATATGTGTAAAAGAGGTGAAGTCCTCTGCTACAAGCAATTCGTGTGGGAGAAGAGAAATGTTTAGAGGAGACCTCAAACATAGCATCCACAGGGTGTGCTGGTAGTTTCATAGATCAAATAAATACAGCAATAATTAGCCCTCCCAAGACAGTAAAAGAAGTCATGTGTTTATGCAAACTAGTAAAAGGCAATGAGCGATGACCATGGAAGAAGATACGGATATCTGCTGTCAATGGTGGGGGAGGCTGGAGAATGGCAAGCAGACTAAAAAACCTGTGGAGGACAGATGCCTCCATACCCTTGTCCTGTGCCACATAGCTAATAAGAGTCTTTTACAAGACTTCAGTAGCCCATGGATCAGGTATCTTTTACACTTACTGAGGCTCCACTTTAAAAGCAGCTTCTCTGAGAGAGAAGTCCAAAGCCCCAGAAATCCCCGCTGTGGCTGATGCTACCAATTATCAGTCTCCTCTTTGGTACTTGTTTTACTCTCTCTTATAGGCTCCTGAAATGCTGTAGAGCTGGTACCTAAACCCATTGAATGCTGCAGAAGGATTTCTGCCAGCCTTTCTTCTCTCAACAGATGTCATGAAGATTGCTTCAAAAGAAGGTAATGTATGCAAGAAGAAGTCATCAATCAACGAGAAGATGCTATATCCTGCATAGAAGCAGGTTCTTCCATTCATTTGCTGATCAGGAATGCACCTTTTATTTCATTCTAGCCTATCATTTTTCCTATAAAAAGACACCTCTTTTTCTGCCCTTTTTGATAGGAAAATGCTGGATGCAGTTATATTCCTGCAGAGATCAAGAATTTCAATATTTTCAACAAGATCGCAAGGTCTAGGATCAGGGCTAAAGCATGGAAATGCGAGGAACATGAAAGCCCAAATGCTGATTTATGGCTGAATACAGTTTTTATGTTCAACACATCTTAGAGTGAATGGATGGGTTTGGCAGCACTATGCAGCTCTTCTAATGGTCACAGAATGTTTTCGTTCTTCTCTCAGGCTAATTAAAATATCAGTGGGTTCATTGCTCTTTCCTGTTTGATCTGTTCCTAGCTGGACACACAGATTTTAGAGCAGATGATGATCCTACAGTGACCACATTAAAAAAGCAAACATCTGCCAACCATTACCACACGGCGATTTCTGAGATAATGCTCCATTTGTCCCTGCTCAGAGCGGTGACATACACAGCATGTGCCTGTCAGAAAATAGTAGGATTATTGCAGTATTCTGGCTCCTTTGCCCAAAAATTGTAGGAAAGGTCATCCAACCTTTGGTACACAGATTTCACTAATTGTCTTTTGTAAGTAGGACAGGATGATGGGGTTTTGTAAAGCTCTTGAAGAAGAAACCAGGTCATCACTGTATCAATAGGCAAACTTTATTGCACTATTAACACAATGTGGTAATATTTGCTCTTGTCTGAGTTTCAGATTTTTTTCTTTTTGTTTCTAATTGAATGAAACAACGTCAACTGAATACAGTCACCACCCTTCCCCTAAAAAATATATTGGCTATATGGCTGTTCTACAAAAGTAATTTACCAAACCCCCAGCAGTTTAGTCTATTCTGTGAGAGAGACAATGGCCAAATCTTAACAGTAAGAACCTGAAGGCTTTCTGCTGTAACAGGATTTAGCAATAACTTTTAATTGGCAGTTCGAAGTTAATCCTCAGAGGAAAATGTGATCTGGCAAAAGCACCCAGTCACAGAAAGAGAAAAAAAAATATTCATTAGACTGTGGGGGTTTTTGCTCAGTATTTCTGCAGCTATTATTATTGGGAAACATTATAGAAATAATTACTGCATTGTCTCAGACTAACAAGGCTCTTCTTATATGATACATTTTATCTCTTTGGTACTTTATTTTTCTACCAATGAAAAAGAGGGCAAAAGTTTAAATTTTGCAGTTCCCTTAGCAGGCTATAGCTTTATTTAACACACCTTCTGAAAGGAAAACCATAGGCAAATCCCTTAGACTAATGCTCTGCTCTTCCCTTTTTGTCCCTTGACAATGGTTTCACATGGCCACAA
>VYZV01015961.1:57603-75909 GCA_013401275.1 Pandion haliaetus
GGTTTCACATGGCCACAAGCCTGAATTTTTCCTCTGTGTCTACTCAAACAGCTTCTCCAAAGGCTTGCAGTGAGGAACCATTTCTCCTCCTAGATTTAGCTGTAGAAAAAGCCCATAACCCATACAATTCTTCTCATTAACTCACCAGGATCTGTTCAGCTATAAATTTCAGCAATTCTGTCATCCGTGGTTTCCCTTCTTTGTTCCAGTGATGTTTAAGACTAACTCCTGGTGACTTGCTTAACTCAGAAGAAAGCATATAGATGCTTCAAGAGAGAATTGATGAGGCCTAAATTAGCCTCCTACCAATAGATCAAAGTCTGCATTGAAAGCTCAGCTTTTGGCAGCAATTCAGGAGCTGCCCTCATGAAGCTACCAGTAATTTTGATGGCAGCATGTAAGAAGACCCAAATTGTTTGTGAGAGTTCAGGTAGCAAGTAAGTGTCTGTTTTCAATCTATTAATGTATTAAGAAATACAGAAAGATTCCTACACATCAGGTGAACTACATCTCTTGAAGGTTGCAGCTCTACAACATGTTTTACATTAGTAATAGATTTTATTCTCAAATATATATATATGTATAAATATTTCGCATAAAAATTATGCAGCTACATTTAAGTGACTAATCTCCTGACCTCTTGCCTTCAGTTTCATTGAAAACTAGACATTCACAGCTAATTTGTAAAATCGCAAGCTCTCAGGAAGTGGGACAGTTTCACCCTCTTCCTCCTGAAGCAAATGCAGGGCTGAGCAGAACAGACCAGCCCATTGTTGGTGTGCAGACTGCTCTCTTGCTCGCAGACTACTCCAGCAAGATGATTGGAAAAATCACAACAGCGTGTTACAAATACAGCCAACACGAGTAAAATCCATGACAAGGAATGCTTCAGAAAAGTAATGGGAGTATATACCTGCTTCATTCATTTTTTATTAAATTATTTTAATTTAGAGATGTATTCACTCCACAACATCAATGTGTTATTTCAACACACAGACCTAAACATACTTTTTAAACATGAAGTTTTATGTTTTGCAGAACATCTAGCCCAAAAAGTAAGCCTGAACTACTTCCCTTGCACATAAATAGAATGGGGGGGGTGGAATAGGGGGTGAGCAGCTGTGGGNTATTAAATATTCTGGGAAAGGTTAATGTTTGAGACAATGTAAAGGTAAAAGGAAATGTAACTAAAAGAACCATTGAATATAACAACATAAACTCAATGTGTCTCACTGATGTTTTAAAATGCTGAATGCTCAGGTACATATAAATGCTGTTAAGAGACCCTGCACTATTTGCAAAGTTTGAGTAAGTTTTAATATGCAATATTTTATTGCACATACTAAAACTTGTCCTCTCAAAATAACAGAACTGCATTAAACTATTCTAGAGAACATTTATTGTAGAAGAATTGAATTTTACCTGCTCTTTTGAAGAATTTTTGAAGCGGTTCTTTTGTTTGAAAATAAAAACCTCCAAAATAAAAAAAAAGAGTAGGTGCACAGATGTTAAAAATAAAAGGCTTGGTTCAGCTGAGGGATCCGCAAGATGCCTGATGTTTTCTGAGTAGAGAGTTTGTTTGGGTAAATTACTATGTCGCTGTGGAATTCAGCTCAGTTCTTCGTAGTAAGCATCTCTTAAGCATTGGGGAGAGAGTGACATTGCATCCTGTGCACACTCATAAATGAAGCAGGAATTCCCAGATTTGCCATCATGTGATTTCAGTGAGGAACTAGCACTCGACTTACTCCCAGCACCCGTTACTCTCTGCCCAAACACAGCTCTTCCGAAGCCTGAGATGGCTGTAAAAAGTAGCAAAGAGAGAAAGAGTACACAGACCATGATTAGCTTCACTGAGCAGACACTTCAGGTGCTGCCCTGAGTTTGGGCAGGAAGCAGGCAGAGAACAGAGCAAAAATACTATTGTTAAACTGCCACAGAAGTTACAAAAGAGCAGATTTAACAGTTCTCGCTATGAAAAACTGGTCATATTTGAAAGGGGGGGGAAATTCATGTTTTCTGCCATCAGAAAGTACGAAAAAGATTATCCTGACAAACACTCATTCTTTATACTGGAATTTCAAAGATTTAAAAAGTACATGGCGGTACTGAATGCGATGTTAATTAAGCACCACATCGGCCAAACTCTTTTTGCCTGTATCAGAAAAAAACTGATAAAAGATAATATAACCTACACTCCCCATACAGTATATGCCAACTGGAGAAACAGATGCTATATTAATATCATGGCTACAAGCAGAATAACATGAAGGAAAAAAATACAAAATTCATTTTTCACAAAGAGAATGATGCTATTGACATTTTGCCTTGAAGAACTGCATGTTTTTAAGTAGTAATGATGATTTCTGCTAGCTGAGCCTTCCAAAAGAAGCAATTGTTATTGAAAGATGAGTAACCATTTTTGACCTTCTAAGATTCAAGGCAAAGATGAACACTTCCAGCTCCCTCAGGATTATCCATAAGGTCATCAATAGTTATCTGCAATGTTCTTATTTGATGTGCATCTTGGATGTACATCCATGGCCTGTCTCTTCTCTCTTGCTGCTGGGGAGAGGTGCTTACTACACGAGTTTAGTGAGGAAATGCAATAAGGTGGAACATTGTGCAGTTTCTATAAAATTGTTCCATTTGTGCTGTTGCCAGAGGTACTTAATTGTCAAAAAAT
The DNA here is from genome assembly GCA_013401275.1 of Pandion haliaetus. Classification (NCBI taxonomy): domain Eukaryota; kingdom Metazoa; phylum Chordata; class Aves; order Accipitriformes; family Pandionidae; genus Pandion; species Pandion haliaetus. The sequence continues at coordinate 60,290 of VYZV01015961.1, forward strand.
GTGTTTTTCAAAGCCTCTTTTTTCTTTTTCCTAGGCTGTAGAGCACATGTAATGGATGCTCTTTAATCATAAAATAGGTTCTAGTTTAATCTGATTGTCTACAAACACCAAGGTGACAATAGCTTAGTCTCTAGGAAGTTATTTACACCCTGTAACTCAGGAAGTGCCTGGTCATGTTTTGAGAAGGTAGATCTATTTATACCTATCCCCAGTATCACAGGACAGCTACTCCCTGACAGCTCTAGTGTGGCAATAGACCTGCCAGCGTGAGACAGGCCTTTTTAATCACAGAGGGCATGATCTCCATGAAAATATTAATTTACAATAGATTATAAACATACAGGTGTCCTCCCAGCTAATTTTATGCAGACAAGTGAACCCAGTTCTCCTTTCAAAGATTATTCTGATACAAAAAAGAATCCCTTTATTAAGATACATACTTCCAACTTTATAATAATTTATTTGTCTTTCTATTGCTTAGATGCTTCAGCCATGACTGAGAACCCCAAAGCAGGACATGCTGTAAAAATACAGAAAAAGATGAAGTTTCCCTCTATACAGATGATGTAAAACACAGAAGACTGCAAACAGGGTAAGGAGTGAATAAAACATCACTGATCTACATAGTAATTGCAGTACTTCAAAGGGATGCAGACTATTCTGTTTGCCATAAGAGTTCACCAAACACCCATCACTTCATTTAACCTACATTTCCACTAAGACTTGTGCTACACCACTGAGATACCCATATTAACAGTGGAAGGCCAGGCAGAAATCCTGAGAAGTCGAAAGAAATGTTTCTTGTGAAGTTTGTATGTTAAATAAGCCCCTTCATGCACTCTAGTGAAATGAGACATTAAAGTCATGCTTTTGCATCTGTTTCCTATAAACCTTTAACTGGAGACCTAGCCATAGAAGTGAGGGCATTTCCTGGTACACGTAGAACTAACCTAAAATCTGCATATAAATTTGTGATAATTTGGAGGGCACTGTGCACACAGAAACTACAAGTTCCTGCTGATGCCATGGACTTGCTGTGTTCTTCCAGGCTTTCTGAAGCTACGTACACCACCAGGTTGGAAGGACCTGCAGCATTTCTCTCCCAGGTTATAAAAAGCCTGGAAGAGTCAAGTCTATCCAGACGAGTGAGCTGAAGGGATTAATTGAAGTGATTCTCACCAGTCTGCAGCAGCAGAAGAAAGTTGCCCAGCATCAAAAATAGGAGCTAAGGTATCCTTAGGAAAAACATAAAGGTGAACTCAGGACACTCAGGATGCATGGGACAAAACAAAAATGGGAAGCAGATGAGCACTTACGGTAGAAAGGTGTTTCAAAGATAGGTTAGCTGCAGATCCTGTGCAAAGAGCAGCTGAGCAGATCTGAAAGGCTCCATGGTCCAGAAGGAGAAGACACCAGATGTACTTCAGTACCCTGAGTTACGTCCTGAGAAACTGAGGCTGATGTCTGAGCGAGATGAGAAATGGGAGGAAAATGCATCTAGGGTTTATTATTATTTTCCCAGATCCATGCAGCAAGAGCAATAGGAACTTCATCAAAAGCATACAAAGCCAGGCTGGCCTCCCAGAGCTGTAGGGCCAGCAACCAGGTCTTGACCAAAGCTGTGGCAGAAACATGAAGTATGAAAATGGCTTTATGGGTTATAGAGATTCAGGTATCAATGCAGGGGCTGGAGTAGAAAGGCTGAATCAATACATTAAGCCCAGTCAGTTGTTTAAAAAGTCTGTTCCTAGCAAGGCAGTCAAAGGATGGCTGAGGGGAAGACATGGAGGGGAGAATACAACCAGTGGACAGCTGGGGCAGACAGGTGTACAAATTAACATTGGAAAGCAGAAAACAAGGTGTCAGCAAAAAGATCCAGATGAACACTGAAATGCTGGAGGAGGCTCAGGTTGTGAGGAGTGAACAGGACACTGAAGACCCCGCTCCAGCACACATGTGGACGATGGAGTTAGCAGAAACACTCCAAATTAATGGCAGGTTATTGGCGTGTTAAATGCTGTGGCCTTTGCTAGACTCGTATGTGGGTTTGCGACATTCTCATTCATTCCAAGAATACACTGGGTGCAGGAAGTGTGAAAGCTGGGGATGCAGTGTTGGATTTGTTTATATTGCTAGCAAAAATTATTTTGCTTCCCTAATTCTATTAGTAAATTTAAGAAAACATAGCAAAGTTACATCATATATTTGCACTAGAGAAAGTGGTGTTTAGCATATGCTTCAAGACTCTGAAAATAATGCATTCCACATGCCGCTGATGTACTACGTGGAACATCATACCTTACACTTGCAGAAGAATCTGCAATGGGAACAAAAAGATACACAAAAAATACTAGTAAATTATGAAATCACATCTAGAAAAGACTGCGAAGAGAAAGCTGTGATGTTGCTCAGTTTGATCTGGGATTTCACGTCCATAAGCCCATGCAGTGAAGCAGGAGATATAACTGGGGTCTGGACTCAAATTGATCATTTTTCCAATACTGAGTTTTGAAACTTCTCGGTTTCCACAGAACTGATCAGAGCTGGGTGGCAAACCAGGCTTGGTCCTGGTTTCATTATTTGTCTTTTCAGAGGAAAAATGGGGTTTCCAACACCCTCTATAAAGGTTTCTATGGAGAAAATTCTGGTTCTGAAGTTAAGATAAATAAATAAGAACATAGCCCATGTATTCTAAACAAGTCCCCACTGTAGAGCTGGAGGAAAGACTTATTTCTCAGTAGGGAATAACGTGCCTGCAAACAGGCTGGCTGTTGCATGAAACTCGCACAGCTCAGACCAACAGAGAGGGGCTTTCGCGTTCCTGACAGACTTTCCAGGCAGGAGAGTGCTGCCCACCCAACCCCAGGGGCTGGGGGTGGAGGGGGGCAGCGGGGAAGCCCACCGGCAGTGCCCTCCACCCATGGAAGTGGTGACTTCTCCACCCATCGTCTCATACCCTCCCACTGTGCTGCCGTTGCTGTGTGAAAGCTGGGTGTCTAGCCTAATTGCTCTCCTATGCTTTAAATAAAGATACAGACACCTCTAATGGACAAATCATCCCAGCCTAAAGTAGGGAGGGGCTCATGCTGGCGTATTTTAGGTGTCTACATGAAAGCTGCAGGCCTAAACTGTCACCTGTAGTCCCTGGAGTTGAAGAGACAATGCAGTCAGCAGAGTCTAAGAAGGGACACCCCAACCACAGCCAGCTGTCCACTGCAGGATGAGATTAAAAACTCTCCAGACCATATTGACTGTATTGATTAAGCCTCCACATCCCAAAATGGGGAGAATAGATACTGAGTGCACATGCAGACACCTTCACCTTAGACTCCTAAATTTAGGCGGGATTAAGCCTTAGGTGGCACAGTTTAGCAGTCTTCTGGAGGGAGATGCCTACATCTCCTCCACAATGAACGGGCAGAGGGAGATGCTTTTGCAAGGGGTCTTTCTAACCAGGAACAATTTGATGCCCCTAAGGCAAGTGTCTACACATCCCACTCTGTGGCCACACTGCTGTTACCCTGTGTTTCCTGGAGCTGCACTGGGCAAATGCATGCTAGGCTCAGACAAGCCCACATCCAGCTGTGGCTGGGATCTTTCCTCATCTGTTTCTTCTGTTCCTTTCTCCTCTAGTTACCATTTTTCTACTTGTATGGTCCTCGCTCTTCCTCTTGTTTCCTACCCCTGTGAGGACCTGTCTGCAATCGAGAGGAGATCTGGGGGAGAGAAGGATGGTGAGAGCAGTGGGAGGAAGCAGAACTGGTGAAAACACAGGGGCAGAAAAGTCCATTTGCTGTACACCAGCATGAAATAGCATAACTTTTTTCAAAAAGGAAAGTCAAAAAGTAAAAGACATGGGGGGGAAAAAATCTCATCTATAGTTTATACCTGCAAACCATCTAGCTGTAGTGGGTGTGACAACTGGCTGGCTTCCTCTGCAGTTACTGAACAGCAACAGTAGTGTTTTCCAGCAACACTGCCTGCTCAGTGGCAAGTTAATAGTTGGATGTTGATTTGCCATCACGAACTGATCATCTGAGAAGCCTGTGCCAATGTACACCAGAGCTGAACAAACCAAACCCAATCAACCAGCAAACTTAAATGAAGGATTCACCTTCTGGAGCACATGGGAACAAGCAGCCTCTCCAGGCAGGCTGCAGCAAGGAAAACCAGAGGAAATCCATCTCTGGCAACCAACCCCATGATCTTTTTCTTTCAGGGTGAGGCTAAGACAGTACTGGTGGTCCTGCCATTCAGTCCCCAGTGATATTAAACAAAACCTACCCCGCACTCTATATGGCTACTATCGGAGGTGTCTGAGTATCTCATATCAAGCTAGAGTTTTCATCACACTGGTCAGCCCAGCACCCTGACAGCAGCAGGAGGGCCCACAAAAAAAAGCAGAGCACCCATGAATTTTCAATCCTTGCTCACAGCACGCCGCTGGCAAGGAGACGGGAGCACATCCCAGCCCTGTTGTCTGTGCCTACTGTGAAAGGCTCCACGCACCAGGTCATGGGATGCGGTCGGGGAGGGATGGAGATTACAATGGTACCCTTTCAGCTCTGGGCCCTGAAAGGTGGCATTCACTGCCTGCCCAACACTGCTCCTGCTCCTGGCCATAGCCCCCGGCAGTTGCAGCCACCCCACTCGCCAAACACTGCCCGTCTTCGCAGGCCAGGGAGCTGCTGGACATCTATACCTTGCTTCAGGGGCACAAGGACATGAGAGCAGCATCCAAGTGATACAGGAAGGGTTACTCAGACCATTATGTGACTCTTTGTATAAGAATACGCAATTACAAGAGCAAACACCCTTTTATACATGAGCACATACGTCAAAACAAGCATGAGACAGTACTCATCGCACAAGAGGAGCTTCGTGTTCAAAAGTCATCCCATATCCTTAGGGTTAATCATAACTCAGCTGAGGCAATTACAAAGATAAATCTGTGCAGATCTCTCACCTACATAGAGAACAAATACTGAGTGGCTCCAAATTCTACATCTCTCTGCACCTATGGTGGTCTCCACATCTATTCCAGAGTAACTGTGTATGGCCCCTCTCCACTTTCCCACCCTGCACTGGTCTGGAGTGGAGCGAGAAAAATAATTACTCCAGGATAGTTACGCTGGTGTCCATGTAGAGGCAAACCGCAGTCTTAAATAGGGTTATGGAGCTTCCATTGCCATTATTTCTCTGTGTGAGGCAGAGCAGAGAATATGTCTCTAGCAGATGTGAAACTAATTTGCTTAAACTGGGAAGTTTTCTGAATTTTTCATAAAAGAAGGTATTTAACTGCTATGATTTTTTGTTTAAGAGTGGTTCATAAGGTTTTTTTCTTCCCATCGAAGTTACATATTCCTCTCCCATTTTTTTGCCATATATGTATATAAATTAATAATAATACATAATGATAACTAATAATACACACACACTTTATATACAGTTCTGCTAGGAAAGTTATAACATTATTACACATTCCCTAACATATCCCAGCCCCATTTCACAGAATCCGCCATGTTAGTATAGTTGAGCAGAAACATCTCCACCTCTGCAGTATTTAACTCAACATCCGCCAAACTGGTGAAAAGAATTTTCTTTCCAGACTCATTAAAGTATAGCTGGCTTCCATAAGCTCACCTATAAGAACATCTCACCATAAATTCATGTCTCCACATCGGACTTGAATGGAGAAGAGCTGTATTTCACAAGACAGTGCTTCATCTCACTTCACAGTTTTTGTTTCTGACCTCCTACTCTCTCCCCATGGGAAAGGAGTGTTCATGTCTTTGGGAACGGCAGGGATGTCTCACATTAACATCAACAGGCCTGTTAAAGGGTTCAGACCCAGTAATGCCCACTGGCTTTTTTAGGCTTCTCCTTTTCTACCTGCTATATGGGGGTTTTGTGCCAGCCACAGACTTCGTAAGGTCTCTTCAAGAGGTAACTCCTCAGAGGTGACCTGGGCATTTCACTTCTTTAGGGGTCCAGTATCCTATAACAGAAAACTGCAGGATTATAATGACTGACTAACAATTTAGTAAAAACTCTATTCACAGATGTAACTCCATCAGACCAAAAAACACACCAAAATGAAACCAGCTCTGCACCATCACCAGGGGCGTCCTTCAGGGACCGTCACCAACCCTACATTTCTGAGCTACATGCAAATGCTCATCTCTGAAGGGTGGATCTTGTCACCCAGGTGCTGAGGACTGCTCAACGTTGGCTCAAAGTCCATCTCAGTGGTACGAAAGCATCATTTCACTTCATGACAATTCATAACACACCAGATGAAAGAGCTCCGTCATGCCACCCACCACCCCCTCCAAACACAGTATAGGCCCTCCTCAGAGCAGTCTGTCATCCCCAAGGTGACTTTTCATGCTAGTTGATGTTTAATACAGAGCAGACACCTTGCAATCCCTCCCAACACAGCAGTAGCACCATTATGATGTTATTATTAGTAGCCACTGTCTTCTTCAGGGAACAGCCAAGTTACTGAAAACTCATGAAATGACCCCAAGACCAGCCACGTCAGTAAATGAGTGCTCAGTAGTTGCAGTTCACCTCTTTCCTGTCTCAGAGTAGTTTTGAGACCATAAAGTAACCTGAATCCCCCAGAGGTGCCACAGAGCAGTTGTTTTACCATCTCCCGTAAGGCCTTAGCAGCAATTGTCACCACTCTGTAAGGGATAAGAAGGTGATAGGAGAGTTTGTACCACTCCCATATGGAGAGAAAGAGCTTGTACAGCTATCTTTCAAAATAAACAGCCTGTAAGCAAGTTCTAGCTAGGGATTTTGCCCTCCCCACTTCTTCCTTCAAAGCCTTGCATAAATGAATATCCCAAAAGCACACTTTGCGCATGTGAGCCATTTCTGTGGCCAGCTACTGTAAACAAATATTTGCTCAACCTGTTTTCTGTTAGTTGTCTCTACATTTTCTATCCCTCACATCTTTGGCAAACAATATCCAGATCAACATTAATTTGTTTATAAACACATAAAGGCAACTCTACTTGCATTTCTTGGCCATGGTTATGTTGACCGCATCCTTCCCAACTCTTGTGACACAGTGTGGCACAAGTAAGCACAGTCACCTTTTGCCTACTCTTTCCTCTTCCCACTCAGCGCTCACCACTTTGGGGCTACTTCCATGGACATAGCAATGGACATTTTACCAGACTAGTGAGCATCAGTGCTGTTTGTCCTTGCTCCCTTTTCAGGATGGCAGCCTTTTCTAGGTGGGATGAGCCAATTCTCTACAGTGCACCGCCTAGCAAGAATGAAGCCTTGGCCCCATCAAAGAATTGTGTGTAGCACTCTTATGAGACCACTGTTATCAATGCAGCCTATGTGTTGAAATAGCTTTTCTGTACAACACAGGAACTTTGATCTCCTGACTCCCGGTCCTGTGTCTTAACCACAGATGAAGCTTGAAAACTTCCCACAGGCTTCTCCTCCCCTGGTCATGTCTATACACGGGTATCTTAACACCACCTTGGAAGCAAACGTCAAAATGGCATTGACATCCTGCAGCACGCAGGCAGTTTTATTTGTTGCACCAAGGCTGAGAGACAAACCTAGGGACTGAAGCCAAAAATGATTTCACCTGGAGCCAAGACTGTCACCTGGAGTCATACTTACCTGGTTTTATGAAGAATTTTACAGCAAACACATTTCTTACTCCCAGGGGCTTTCCTCCCTGCACACATATAATGCCCAATATTTGTCTTCTGACAGTGCACAAAAATGGTTAAACAGACTCCCGCCATTCAAAATAGTTGCCATTTTCACAAAAAACAATCTGAATTTGTGCATAACAAACTAGAAAGACAAATCACCTGGCCACAGGATGGCATTCCCACTGAAGTAGCCAAGGCCCACAATACAAAATTTGGGTCAGCTTCATACTGGCTCCAGGACAGACAGTAACTAACCTTACACTGAGCTTGATAACATCTACTTTACCCAACCACTGTAATCATTTGAGCAAGTTTGAATTGGTAAAACGAGCGTACACAACTTTTAGTTATCCATGCTATGGGGCTGTGGCATTTTTGATCCGACAGTAAAAGCCTTGAAACTGGACTTCCAACCCCCTGACACGACAATGCCAGGTTATCCTGGCAAAGGAGCTAGCTAGGATGCAAACACTGAGTCTGCAAACAGGATCAAGACGAAAGGCTTCCACAAGCAAGAAATATTAATGACAAAAAAAAAGTATTGGAAACAACAAAATGAGGCAGATCCAAAATGTCAGAGGTGCCCAGGGCCCCCTGTGATGCAGAGGCTCACCCAGCACCACCTGCTTTACCTGATGGTCAAAGGGCATCGCTTACCCAAGGCCTCCCTGCCTCTTGCAGGGCACCAGGAGGATCCAGCTGATGATTATGATGGAGGCAGTCCTGCCTCCTCACCCTTCCCCACATACAGTCACGTGCTCCCACTGTGAGCTAGCCTCTGGCCTCGACACATCCCCTTCACCAGCAGCCGAAGCGCTGGCTGCCCATGAGGTTGTGCTTTGCCAACCAGAAGCTTGCTCACAGTTCAGCAGGGTTTCCCTCCCTGCAGCCTTAAAAGAAACGGCCGTGGCCAGCACACAGCCCCTGCACCCAAAGGGAGAGCAGGCATTTCGGCAGGTACTTGCAGTCTCGGGAGCCTGCTAAAGACGAACGATAAGAAGGACCCAAGAGCTGGGCTGGCTTAGCGGTGCTTGTTCTCCCATCCCCATCTTACTGGGCCAGTACAATTGGTTGTGGAGCCACCTAATAAACCAGAGAAAGGAAATGATCCCATTGAAAATCAGCCACCAACAGCTTTCCGGCAGGGGACAAGGAAGGAGTCACTTTATCGATCCAGCGCAAGGGTCTTCCTTGTCCTGAGAGCAGCACCACAGCCAGGGGAGGGGGCAGGCGGAGGGGAAACCCCTCTGCACGGCTTTCACTAGCATTTTAGTGCCAACGTGGTCCTTGAAAAAACACAATGCCAATGCGATGGCTTACCTCACCTGTTGCTTCCAGAGCTGCCCAAAGGACTGTCACTTGCTGCTTTGTTGCTCCACCATTTAGTTTCTCCCCACAGGCCAACATACATATCCACACTGCTGTTTTAAACTGAGCACCAGCAACAAAGGGTCAACACCCACCTCAATCTAATGTAGCTGTGAGCAGTCATGCTGTAAGGCCATAAACCAGAAACACTGCTGCACTTGGGTGCTAGGCTCTCCTGGGGTGGAGGAGACCACTTGTCCCACCACACCAGGCTCAGCCAGAGTGGTGGCATTCCCCCAGCAGACACACAGCTCTGGCTGGAGCTGCAGGAAGGCACGAGAGGACTCTTGCAGCTCAGAACAGCAGCCTGTCTCGGTCCTAAGCAATCAGCAAGCCCTGATGAGGTCAGGGAGAACTGTGTATGCAGGGAAGTTTCTGGTTAAGGAAGCTGTTACTGAAAGAGAAAAGATACTGTTGAGCCAGTGCAGGTCCACACTGGAAAAGCAGGCAGCTGAAAAGCTTCCATGTCTTCACTTGTAGTAATTGATACAGATTTCAAGGGTCTCATCTACAGTAAATTTTGGATGTCTCAAGGCACCTTGGTTAGAACATGATGGACAGGGTACCACTGCAGAGGCTAGTCTACTTACTAGAAATTCGTCTTCAGAGAAGCTAATAATGAATAGAGCATCGCAGGAGTAACAGGCTGAGGGGACTCCAGAAGTCGGTTTGGGCGGCTGCCTGACTGAGGGTAGATCAAGTATCATCAGATCATCACCAAGAGATGTCTAACAAGGTTTTAAAAATTCTTATTGACCAAAATTCATGATCTGCCTAGACTCAGCATTCTAGTGCTTAAATGTCTCTAAAGTTAAAAAGTGGGAGGGGTGGGGTGGGATGTCAAAGTATCTCTGCTGTAAGGATACTGTTTCTTCTCGACCTCCTTTGGGTAACTGTGGACAACAGATCATTCCCTTTTTTATCCCAATGTTTTACATATTGAAAGATTTACCCAGCATTTCTTCACTGATGAAGTTGTCACAGTGAAACACAAAGGTGTAGTCCTGTCTAGGACTTTATTTTCTAGAAGTGCTGTACCCCATTGCTATTAAGGCTTATCAACAGTAGCGAGTATATGCAAGTGCCCAATGAGAATTGTTTCTTTCTGTATTCTATCATGTGTGTGACTCCACGTCCTCCAAACAAACTTCTCAAAATGCTTCTGCTGAGACCTTTTTCAGGTCAGGACTCCAGTACACCACACCCAAAAGCGCTGGAGCGAGCTGATAGGGTTGACCACAGTCAGGAAACAACCGAGACAATTCTACTCTGTGTTTCTGTGAGCTCTTTGCACAATCTTACTCGCTGGCCGTCAGATGACTAAATGCAAAGCTGAAGAGCGGTGCCTTGCAGATATACCATCAACATTCACATTTGAGCCAAATATGTGAATCAGCAGAATCTTTTCCAAGTATTAGGAGCATCAATTCACAAATGGTTTGTGTGTCACATTCACAGTTGTGTTGCTTTGCTGCAGTTTTCACTTAAGGTAAGGTCATGTCTCCACGATAGAATAGCTTGTCCACCATTCTCACACGCTTGAGCCCCAGTTGAGTTGGCATGTTTTAGTCAGCATAATTTTTGACTGTAAGATTTGTTGGGAGATTAACCTTGAAAGGCAACATCTACAGGAAACTACACATCTGTAAATTTTCTTTGAACTAAAAAGTGAAAATATTTTATTAATGAAATCTTTGGAAGCCACTGCTTGCCTTTTGTCTGGAAGAGGGTTGTATGGTTTAGTCTGCTGATAAAGATGCTTGCAGGAAAGGCAAGTATCTATATATGCTGGCCTGAAGCCTTCTTTGATTAACTTGATTTTAAGGAACAAATACCATGATTATAAATGGTACGTGTCCCCTGAACTCCCTGATGGGACTCAATGACCGTCCCTCCTTATTCGCAGGTTGTTTAGCAGCCATTAGGTGGTTCTAGAGGTATTGGGAATTTACCTGGGCAACGAAGAGTAATTTTTAACATGGGAAGGGATTTTTCTCTCAGTCTTCTGCAATTTCATAATGCTAAAGCTTTATTATAAATCAATCATCTTTGGTTTTACATGGAAGTAACATATGAAGAAGGGAAAGGAGCACTAGCAATCCATTCTTCATTTGCAAGGTTGAGTCCTTTTCCTTCTCAGACTGGGAATTTGCATCTAAAAGCCAATCAAGAGCAAATCCCATTTTTTGACCACTTGAAAACAATGGTTTTTCAAGAATGACAACTGGCTACTCAGAAATGCTCTGAGTCAGGCCATAGGTGACAAGCATTTCACGCTGTAAAAGGGCATCTGAGACTCTTCTGTTAGGATGGGAAAGGAAAGAAGGAGGCTTAAAAAACTTCTTTTACATGGCCCACTAATTAACATAAACTGCTTCCTTACATGAAGGACACCTCTGACATTCTCCTTCTTTCCCAAGCAAGTTATAAAACTTCTCCATGTTACAGTAGTTCATATGCTCCTGAAACGGGGTTTGAAATTTTAAGAATGGCAATTGAACTCAGTCTCAGTCCTTGGACTTGTGGCATTTGGGCATGAGTCATCCATCACATCTCCTGAAAAGCTGACTACAGAATCTCTTTGATCAAGCTAGATGCCTACAGGGCTCCGGTGTTACCATGGCGAAGGACAGCAGACGACCACATGAGCACTTCTGTACTAGATTCTCCACTCTTTACCCTCAGGAGAAATTCAATTCAGTTGCAAAGATAAAAGATGTTGCTTAAGGTTTTGGGGTTTTGCATCTTTTTTAAGACTCAAAAAAGACTCAGTGTTTTTCATCAGCAGACAGAGAAAATCTGGAAGACAGGTCACAGGCCTGACTTCTGGAATCTCCAGCAAGACAGAGGATCAGGACAGGAGCATTTATTGCAAGAATCTTCAGCACTAAATAGAGGCCTCTAAAGCTAATGAAATTCAAAACTCTGACATCTTAACAACAAATAGGTAGTTTCACCACTATTTTGAAATACCAAGTATGTCTCAGGAAAACTTATTTCATGACCACGGTTAATATTTTAATTTAGAGAAGTTGGAATTGAAGTCAAATGCATACACTAAAAAAAATGAATCAACTCTGAATTGTAAAATGTTAAATATTGACATATACCTATCCTAATAATTAGTGAAGAAAAGGTATGACACCCCCTTCTGCTAGATTTTAAAGTAAAATACTAGTGCTTTGGCACAAATAAATCTCATTTTCCTACTTTGAAAAACTACTGCAAACACTGTGTAGTAAACACGTAATACCGGCACAAACGCCACTTGACTTGAATGAGTTATTCAAACAGGCTACTCTGGATGCACCATGTTTTGTGATCAAGCCTTGTAAAACGATCTGATTTTCTCAGAGACAATATTTTATAAGAGTTTCATCATACTCTTCTACTCACATTCAGGTACTTAAAGACATCTATCCCTTATACTTCCTCAAAAGTAATTTTTTTCCGAGGTGTCCAAGAACAAGTTTACCATTACTGACAACAGTAGCATTAGGAACAACTGCATAAACAAAGTGTACCTAATCACTACCATTAACATGTTGTGTAGTCTTGCTCTGAGTTCACTATAGCTCATGTTCTGTCTATGGCAATGCACCTACTATTGGTGGAGCAGCACCAGCAACATTTGGCCAACAGCTGTAAACTGCAGAAATTTTTCTTAGTAGAGTCATTGCAATGTGCATCCCATGTAACAGCTGCATTATCATTAAAAAACACATACTATTTTATGTGGCAGAACTTTTATTTGGAGGGAAATTATAACTTTTGCATTTACATGGCACAAATTATATACAGTACACTTTCCATGATAAGAATTATGATGCTGTTCACAGAAAGGTATCAAATTTGAGATAAATAATGCATAAGCTAAAATATACAAGCCAGGGGTGGAAGTGAAACTATTGGCCATTCTTATTATCTATAGAAGAATTTCAAGGAATAATGTTAATTCAATGTTCAAAAATTTTTAACAAACTTCCTAGTAAAGTTAATTGAAATATTTATAATACTATTCAGTTGTTGCACAGTATTTCCAATATACAATCAAGAAGATGCACAGAACACAACACTTAATAAGAAAAAACCTATTGCACCCACAATTTAAAGGTTTCACTGCCTTTTGGATGCTGCACTACCATATTTATATAAACATTTACAACACTTCAGTAAACACAAAGGTTCTAAATGTAGTGCAGCATTATGGGGGGCCACTTTCAGCTCTTAAAATAAATGTTAAATGCCCATATAGTGTGCCATTTATTCTAAGCTGATGGTTTAAGCTGTAACCCTTAATTCCCTACTGTGAGTAGCAAACACACTTTCCCCATGTTCAGATTACCATCCCCCTGACTACATACTCTATATTCTGACATCTATACTGTCCTTGGCTTCATTTGTCATTTTGGCGTTTTGCCTCAGTGCTTGTGACAACTGCCCCTTATATTATTTTCTTAATGTCCTGTTAAGTAGTCCTGTGTAGAATCTGAAGCAAAAGAATCTGCATCTTCATTATCAGAGTCATCACTACTGTCATCAGCTGCTGGCTCTCCTGTCAGCGCTATCCGGGCATAATCATCAGTGTCTATAGACTTACAGAAGTGAATGGCATACTTCAGTTTTTCCTCTAGTACTTGCTTACAGGAATACCTGGGCAGCTTCAGGAGAAAGAAGCAAGTGTATGACTCAGGAAGAAAGTGGTCTGGAGGATTGTATTTATCCAATACCTGTTGAAAACAAAAAGCATCATATTTTTGATTCACTGTCCAAAATACAAGTAAATATCAAAAATTTTTTTTGACAGCATGTTAGATTGGTGATTCTGAAGTTTCTTCAAAGAACAATGAAAAGACCAAATCAATTTTCCCTACACTAAGTAAATAAATAAAGCCAGACATATATAAGCTTCTTTGATCACGAAAATGTGGTTGGGAACAATCTAAAGAAGATTGTATTACTTCAGCAAATACCAAAATATGATCTGAAGATCCTTGGTTTTTAATTTAGCCAAAATGAATAACTGAGCTGAATAAAATGCTAAATAAATGCCAGCAAAAACAGCTCATGAGCGACAGTGGAAAACTACCAAAATCCAAAGTAGTAAATGGCTGGGAAATGAAACGAATATCCACTTGCCCAAGTTAAGAGAGAAAAAAAATATACATACATAATAGGTCTCTGTTGCACTCTTGAATCTACAGTGTAATGTTGCATAAAGAGTTTAATGAAATCAGCCTGTTCTCTCGTTATGTCCTGCTACTACTCCTCCACCACCAGTTTTTTTAAAATAAAAACCCCGCACTCCAACCCATACACCTTACCTGAATAACAAAGTCCCTCCCTCTAAAGTCTGCAATAGTCCTGGGCAGCCTTGTTCTGCCCCACACAAAACGCAGGAAGAGAGATCGTTCTGTATTGGAGAAGGACTCCATCACTTCCCAGAACCACTGTATCAAGGAAGCAGTTGGTTCAATGCCTTTGTAAGTTGCTACAGATTTCAGAAGGTGAAGTGGAATATCCGGGCTTCCACATACCTGAAAAATAAGATATAGTGATAGGCTACAAAAGTCTGATCAAATCAATTATAGGTGATCTGTTCCCTCATTCCTTTAAAATACATAATCAGCTTTTACACCAACAAAATGAACATTCAAATATTTAAAGTGCTGTGCATAGTCTCCTATTAAAATAATACTAAATATACATCTTCCCATCAGGGGACAATAATGAACCTTCTTTCATATTCCTGAATCCCATAAAAAATTAAACATTTTACTTGGGACTAATATCTCCAATTCACCTCCTAGGTCCCTGTTTTGTGAGGTTTCTTTTGGTTTTGTTTGTTTGTTTCTTCCAGAAATAATTCATTACATCACTGCTCAGCTGTATCAAAATAACCTTATTAACACCAAGAGGGCCATTAAACATTTTCTAGTCTTTCCTCGGACAAAACGTTTGCAATCACTGTAAACAGTATTTAATGTGGGTTTTGGATTAGTAAGATCTAAGTGAAGAATCTCACTCCAAGTTAGTCTGACAGAGGTAGCAAAGCAGAAATTGATACCATAGTTTCCAGTTCATATCCTGTAAAGAGTGAAAGTAGAGGAACTGGAACAACACGGGCCATCCCCTCACGAACTGCTGCAACTTGTTCATCAAATTCATGAAGCCTGCAGAGACACATTTTCAGAGTTTCTGTGAATGTCATTTCTAGCAATTATTTCTAGCAATTACTGTAATATCAAGGAAACTTTTAACCATTTTCCTCAAGTCTCCAACTATGTGCCAAGGAACATTAATAAACATTTATCACACAAGATACTTGACTTATAACAGTTTCTACACCAATTCATATTGCATAGCGAGCTCAGTATGGAGAGATATCTCCCAATGTTTAGGATATTTTATTTCCAGTACTATTCATGTGCTGTGCTTGTCAAGAACAAACCAATACCCCATTTGGAAACAACATGCTCTTGGGAAAAGAACGGCTGTGCTTTGAAACGCTGCCCTCAAACATTCGCAACACTAGACAGACATTATGGTAAAAGAAAAATGGGT
>VYZV01015961.1:75916-86306 GCA_013401275.1 Pandion haliaetus
TGGGTCTGAACTAAAATATGCTGTCTGAGGGGACAGGAGTTGCATTTCAAGACAGACACAAGTCTAACATTTTGCTGCTTCTGCTGCCACCCATGATTTGTGTTTTGCTTTTTTTTTTTTCCCTTGTCAAGTAATTTCTGAGATTTTTTTACAGAGCTCTCTAGAGCAGATTTGCATCATTGACAAGTCCTGTCCTCACGCTTGTCATCACCAAAATATACAAAGATGTCAGGACAAACTTCGTCTTTTGTATCTACTTTTTCATATAGATTCTATTCAGGTGCTAGTTTTTTCTCTAAAAGGCTTCATATAATTAAAGAACTTGATACTTAATCTAAACATTTAAATGTTTTTCCCCAAAGGCCTTTTAACTGTAAAATGCTTTAGAATTTCTTGCCTCCTTTGAGGCCAGCCAAAATTGCCAGGAGAACAAAACCATTTCTTCAAAGGAATGTAATGTTTTATATAGACATATCATTTATCCATTCCAAATGAAATTTCTCTCTACTGTCAAAACCAGGTTTAAGTACTGGTGCATAACTATGGGGGGGGTGGAGGGGGCAAGGCACAAAGAAAAACAAAGAATGTAATTCAGTAGTTGTTGGCAGACACTCTAACTACAAACTAATAAGCAAGTATATAGTGATGACACAGTTCTGCTCAAGCACTCTCTAAAACAGTTCACTATGGTGGAGAGAATAAAACAACTATGAATCAGTTTCTCATCCAAATTATCTACATTTCCATATTTCAATAGGTACTAGGCCCACTGCTTCACATGACAAGATGCCTACAGTCGCTTCTTAGATGTACTTGTCTAGATTAGCTGTCTAGGTATTTAAATAACCAAAAGCCTGTCTTCTCAAATACCGAACAATTATTTCCCACTGATTTCAGTGCAATGTTCAGCTTTTGGCACCTGTGGGTGAATTTACTTCTCTGCACACAGGTGTCAGACTAATTTTATGGTGTCCAAGGAATGAACAGTTTGTTTCGTGTATTCCAACTTAGCTAAGAATAGAGTAAGAATTCAACAAGGACTGCTCTTGACTGTAACTGATGATATGAAAAACTGCGGGAGCAGCAGTACTAAACCTAAGCTCTCTTCACAAAGAACTTAATGATCAAGCCTATTACTTTATCGCATAGGAGAAGAATTAGATGGATGGGGCATTTCTCCACCTGTAAAACCAGCAGCCAAAACTGCTCTGCCAGGACAGCTATCCAAATCTAGAGCCATACCTGCTAGTTTATTGCTTTTCCTAAAGATTAAGTTTAATCTTTTCTCCTTGGATAGATTAAAAGAAATCAGAAAATCAACACTGTAATTACATGAAGATATTAGAATACTTGTAGGTAAGAGGCTAAAGTAGTATATTGTTTAAAAGCTTTTACATATTTTTTTAAAAGAAAATGCTTCTTCATGTCAATAATTTGAGTGTCTTATTCAACAAACCTGTAGTTTATTGCCAGTCTCACATATTCAGCCCTATTATCCAGTGTAATATGGGTGTACTTGGAACTCAGCTGAATATCTTGACCACTTGCATTAGGCACAGTGAATGGGAGGCTCATAGCTTCAAACTCTTCTGAAGTAGCTTCATTGTCTCGAATGTACATAAGCCCAGGAATAAAATCTTTATCGACCTTTGGAAAATAACAAGCCCAAGTCAAAATCAGTTTACTAGCACTATACAACAGGGTCTCTTGCATACCAAATGCAGTAAATCATATGTCACCTACCAAATGCATTGTCAAATGTCTGACCACAACCCATCTAACTTAATTTCAAAGCCATAAACCAGCTCAGTATTTTACATAAAATTTCATTATGCTGGGATGTGGGAGGGTGCACGTGTTCTAGATTTCAATCCTTTCAGGAAGCGTTTGCCAAGAAACTGTATTATACAAGAAAATGGATTTAAAGCTTAAAAACACAATCATCTCTACAAAGTCCAATGCTGGTTTTGGTACAAAAGGAATCCCCTTACTGACAAGTAAATGACTCAATGCTTTTACAGTAAGTACATTTCTACATGACAGTATTTGAGAAGGAACTCTTCTTCGTAATGAAGACCTAACTCCTACTCCACATTTACTGAGCTCAGTAAATAGAAATTGAAAGTTTGTGATGTTCAATATGTGGGCACAAACTATTTTCAGTAGTAGTTTGAACTCATTTTCTTTTACTTCAAAACAGTGGAGGTGTGTGCATCTAATCAGTTACTGAATCTTGGTACAACAGACAGTAACAGCTACAGGAAGGTCTACTGGAAAGTAGGAGTTCAAACACAAACATTTGTCTAGTCAAACCCATGAGAAGATTTGAGAATGTTCTAGAACTCAAATAGCTTAACTACTTTTGAATGACTTAAATTTACAGTTTTAACAGTGAGTACAAGTCATCCTTATATACTGGCTCAAACTGTAAAAGGCCAGTCAAAATACAAGTATATAGAAACCAGGGAAGTCAATCACTGGAGAAAAACTGATGCTAGAGTCCACTTGTCTTCTCTAAGGTATATCCTACTCAGGAACTTCATACTTACCTCACTGAGATCAGCAATTGTTAAGTTCATTCCTGCAAGCTGTTTCCACACTGGCTCAGCCAGGTTGAGGCTCAGAGGGCTGCCAGTCCGGATAGCAATACCCAAAAGTACACCTGTAAGTTTAAACATAAGTTGTTTTTTTTTTTTCTTGTTAGATTCCAAATATTCTGATCACATAATGCAAGTAGAATGTCACACTATTGCTAAGAAATTACCAAGAAAACGAAACATGTTCATATGCAAGAGTGACTTGGCAGCAGGATTTAATAGGAAACAATCTCTGTTTGCTCCAGATTCATCTCTTCCATTCGGTGTCACAATTAACAGAGGGGTCAGCCCATTCTGAAGCTCCTCGCACATTTCTGCTATTGATTCACTATAACCTCCACCGCAATCATCCACAGATTCACCTTGGAGAAGAAAAAAGGCTCAAATTTAAATGTTCTTTCAAAAATAAATGAAGTACTGAATTAAACTGTATTTCCTTCCACAGGGATGATTGAGTAAACAAAAATTTACTAAAAGCTACACTGTCATATCTGTTCACATGAAAACCCTTTATGTTTTGCTTCATATTTGGATATTTCCAGTTCATTGTAAATCGTATTATTTAGAAGATTATACAACATACCACAATGTCAAAAATACTATTTTTCTGGAGTGTAACTAACATTTTTGTGTTATACACTAATCAAAATAAAATAGAATAGAGGTAGAAAAAGAAAATCAAAGCAATGCAATTCTTAAGTGACATTTTAAAGTAGATATATTTTATATATCTTATATACAGTAGACAATGGCTCTTCAATCTAAAATGTTTTTCATCAAAAAGCTCAAAGTGGTATGTGAACTGTAAAAACAACCCTATCAGTAAAAGCAGCTAGCCAGGATTATTTACCAATCCAGACCGCTGAAAAACAGGTTTAGGCTTTACAGAATGTTTGTTGTAAGCAGAAGAGTTGTCCCCAGAATTTGAGGAAAATTACAGACACATTTCCATTAATATTGAGGGTTTTTATAAAATCATTTAAAAAGGCTTTTTTACTTCCTAACATTTTAAGCACCTTCCTCTGCCTGCGTACATACATTGTTTTCCTATATCCCTTCCTTCCTTCAGGTCCTCCAAAAAAGTAAATTTGAAGGAAACAGCAAAGTTAAGTGCAAAATAGGTGCGGGGGGTGGAGAATCCTCTTACCAACAAACTTGACTTTCCAAACACGATGAGGAAGCAGAAGGCTATCAGGGCTAAAGGAACTCATTTTGGCACACATCTGTCCAAACACTGACTTTGTACCATCAGGCCCAGCCAGTCCTCCTTTACTCCTAGAACGTTTTACCTATTGAGTAAGCATATTATAAAAGTCACTGTAAGAATGTATTTCAGCTGACACTGCTGTGCCAATCAGACCGTAAGATTAATGTTTATAAAATACTAATGTGTTACAGAGGTCCACACTGTATCTTGTATATGTGTGACATATACAGAAGAACCCAATTTCAAATTACAGCACTACAGTATTTTTCAGTACCATCTAATATTCATCCCTAGATATAGATATCACAGACTCCTATTACATATCCCAATCCTCTCCAGGAGGATGAAAGCACTTAAAATCTCAGTCTCTTAGGAGCCCAGAACTACTTCAGAATCACATGACGGTTGAGGTCAGAAGGGACCTCTGGAGGTCATCTGGTCCGACTCCCTTGCTCAGGCAGGGCCACCTACAGCCAGTTGCCCATGACCAGGTCAAGACAGCTTTCAAGTATCTCCAAGGATAGACACTCCACAGCCTCCCTGGGCAACCTCTGCCAGTGCCTGGTCACCACAGTGAAAAAGTGTTTCCTGATATTCAGAGGGAACCTGCTGTGTTTCAGTTTGTGCCAATTGCCTCTGGTCCTGTCACTGGACACCACTGGAAAGAGCCTGGCTCCCTTCTTCTTTGCACCTTCCCCTCAGGTATGCAAAAATATACATTAATGAGATGCCCCCTGAGCTTTCTCTCCTCCAGGCTAGACAGTCCCAGCTCTCAGCCTTTCCTCAAGGAGAGATGTTCCAGTCCCTTAATTGTCTTCGTGGCCCTTCACTGGACTCTCTCCAGTAAGTCCACATCTCTCTCGTACTGAGGAGCCCAGAACTAGACACAGTACTCCAGGTGCTGAGTAGAGGGCAAGGATCACCTCCCTTGACCTGCTCGCAACCCTCCTAATACAGCCCAGGACAACCATTAACGTTCTTCACGGCAAGGGCACATCAGTGGCTTATGTTCAACTTGGTGCCCTCCAGGACCCCCAGGTTCTTTTCTGCAAAGCTGCTTTTCAGCTGGACAGCCCTCAGCATGTACTGGTGCCTGGGATTGTTCCTCCCCAGGTGCAGGACTTTGCCCTTCTCCTTGTTGATCTTCACAAGGTTCTTGTCAGCCCACTTCTCCAGCCTGTTGAGGTCCCTCTGGATGGCAGCATGACCCTCTGGTATATCAACTGCTCCTCCCAATTTTGTATCATCAGCAAACTTGCCAAGTCTCTGCCCCATCATCTAGATCACTGATGAAGATGTTGACCAGGACTGGACCTATTATTTACCCTGGGGTACACTGCTAGTTCCTGGCCTCCAACAAGTCTTCATGCCACTGATCACCACCCTCTGAACCCAGCCATTCAGCCAGTTTTCAACCCACCTCACTGCCTGCTCATCCAGCCCACACTTTGTCAGCTTGTTGCTGATATAAAAATGG
The DNA here is from genome assembly GCA_013401275.1 of Pandion haliaetus. Taxonomy (NCBI): domain Eukaryota; kingdom Metazoa; phylum Chordata; class Aves; order Accipitriformes; family Pandionidae; genus Pandion; species Pandion haliaetus. The sequence continues at coordinate 81,198 of VYZV01015961.1, forward strand.
GACATACCTAAACATTAAGGAGAAAGAGTTACTGGTTCCAGGATAGGCTGCACTGCAACTTCTGCACTAGGTCCTATCTATGCGACATAGCTGTTTAAACTGTCAGTGATTACTATGATTATCACCATTTATAAGTACTGCAAATTCCAGCACCTCTGTAACAGAAGAAATTTTTCAACTATGTTATGGGTTTGTGTGGCGTGGTTTTCCTTGGTGGCAGGGGAGGGGGGCTGCAGAGGCGGCCCCTTTAAGAAGCTGCTGGTAAATTCGCCGCCCCAAAAAGTCGGACGCGCCAAAATGTCAGACCCGCCTCTAGGCGGGGAGTGACGGTGGTAGCGCCTCTGGGAGGACGCATTTAAGAAGGGGAACCGGTAGTGTGGGGGCTGGGAAACGTGAGAGGAACACCTCTGCCGATACTGGCGTCAGCGAAGACCCTAGCGCAGAAGCAGTTGCCTCCAAGTCTGTTGCCACTTTATTTTGTTGCTTTGATCTTGAAGTTGCATTGACACATTGGGAATGTGGACACAGCAGTCGTCCACTGGCAGGTTCAAAACTCCACATAGACCCTTCTCTTTCAGTAGCATCAAATCCCCTAGGGCTCGATTTTGGATGGTCATTTTACTGGTATGCTGTAGCTGCTTGTTCAAGAGTCTCAAACTGTCCGATGGAGNCTTCCCCCTGAGGAAAGAAGCGGCAACGACGATGTGTGGCGAGCTGACTCAACCCCATCCCCTGTTCCCCTGCGCCGCCGGAGGGAGGAGGTAGAAAGCACCGGGAATGGAGCTGAGCTGGGAAGGCAGGAGGGGTGGGGGGAGGTTGTTCTGATGTTTGGTTTCCCTTCCTAATACCCTTGTGTTTTGTTTTTGTTTTGATTTGTAGTAAATTAAATTGATGTTGTTTCTTCCCCAAGTTGAGCCTGTCTTTTGCCCGTGACCATAAGTGGGGAGTGATCCCTCCCAGTCCTTGTCTCGACCCATGAGCTGCCTTTGTATTTTCTCCTCATTCCAACGTGGCCAGGCGAGGGGGTGGGGGGTGAGCGAGCGGCTTCGTGGTGCTTTGTTACTGACTGAGCTGACCTGAAACCACAACAAACTAATTCTTGGATTTGCACAAACATGAAAAACAGTATCTGGTTATCTAGATGCTTCCACTACATGTCCTGAACTGACCTGACAGTGCTGAGTGATTGTTCTAGGTAATTTCTATGACCTGACATAGTCATAACTACTTGAGATAATCTTAGTTCAAACACAGCTGACCACAGTGATGATGATTTATTTTTTTAAATGAAACTAAAAATTTGGAGGTTGATTAGGCCTTAGTAATTTTACTGTTAGAGCTGGAAACATGCAAAAACAATAGGTGTGTTCACTGCAGCTAGACAGAATGATTCTTACCAGTTCTGTTGATAACCCTGTGAGCTTTCTTCCCTAGATAAGGAATTTTATGTTCCCCGAACCACCAATACCTTACTTTAATTTCAAGCAGTTCATCATTCATCTGTCTCTACTCAGCATTATATCTGTTCATCTTTAAAGGAAAATGGAAAGACAGAGGGGTATCAGTGATAAGATTTGTTGATAAAGTTTTCTTCCCCTATTTCTGAAGAAGCAGCCAATGCCTTGGCAAATTCAGTTTTTCTGGACTGCAATCCACTTATTTAACTCTTCCTATCTCTACTCATACATTCAATTGTCAAATCTGGGCGAGTTTTTCATACATAAGACAGATCAGAGGCTGTGCTGTCGGCCAGAAAACCGAATACATGTTATTCTTATATTCATTAATGATAACATTTAAATATGCATCTATGATACTTACTAGGAGCCTCTAAAAATGCTTAAGCACTACTAAAATACACATGTATATACACACACAGAGTAATGTGTTTCTTGGGCACCTACAGAAAAAGCGTATTTTAAGATATGATAAAGATCCATAAGAAATGGAGTGCAAGGAAAATCCCACATATTTTGCCGCAAGAAATGCACACAAAGTGGGTAAGAATACAAAAAGCATTTCACCAGTATAAAGAGGAAAGAAATTGAAAGTAAACAGAAGGCTGGAGAAACCCCAGATTTTTTTTTCCCTTGGTGTTCTGCAATTTATACTCTCAACCTGCCCTCACTGCAAAGGGACTCCTAACAGTGCACATTGTTCACCAACATCCTTGAGACTGTTCATTCAGAAATAACCTAGACTCATCCCACTAATCTGTATTTGGTCCCACTCTAAGATACAGTGCATCTCTAAACCAAGTTGTTCTGATGCTGCATACTTCTGATGCTTTGGATAAAACATCCACCAGATTTCTTTCAGGTTTTATTGAAAGGCTGACACACTCAAGTCTTCCTTGTGTATAATATGTTCTGTATCAACACAAGCTGGTTTTAATTCAATGGATTTCTAGGAAACTTGGATGCCCAATAACTTTTAAGTTGAGAAATCACTTTTCTCTTAAAAAGAGGAAAGTATGAGTAGGTCTACGAAAGCGGTAGTTAACTCATTGTTTTTTTCAAACCTCAGACCTAAAATACAAATTAATCAAGTGGCAATAAAAAGGCAAGCAATCCTGCCTGAACTGAATAGAATGCCATGCACATTTGCTATTATACATATAATTTAGTATTTATTTACTAGCAACACAGAATTTTCATTTAATCTGATCGTTTAGATGCAGGACTGCTTACTATTTGACTTTTAACAAAGCAATGTAACAATGCCATGAAGGGTTATTGACATTTCTGCCAGCACCTTAATATATTGCTTTCTGACAAAGACAGATGCCCACATTAAAATTTATTAGGTTATTAGCAAAGAGTAAAACACTTCACTGAAAAATGGCAAAAATTCATACAAATATGTTTAGGCCACAATCCACCACAGGTTTTTTAGCTTTTTATTGTAGAGGTCTAGAGCACAGCACCTTGCTCATGTTTCCAAATCATTCCCTTTAGAGACACAGTAAGTATCCTGTGAAATCTATTTTACTGAATAGGCTGCATAGGGTCAGATAGAACCCTCACTGAACACATGCCTTATTAAACACAGATTGTGCAGCATCTCAAGTTTTTAAAATACAGTTCCAACCTTATTGCTGATGTGCTAACTTTTTAGCATAAAATAAGTAAGTATGTTGATTAGAGCCCAAGAAGGATTTTCATAAAACAGTCTGCCCTCAGAAGATACCAGTTTGTGGAAAACCAACTTTTCTTTGACCAGAGAGAAATGCAGCAGCTCAAAAGCAGCATACAGTGAAGTATGGAAGGATCAACTTCAAGAACTTGCCTCAGTGAATAATCACTTTTTGTGAGCAGCACCATTGCAGCAAAGGGGGAGAGGCACTCAAGTCAATCTGTAATCCGGTTAAAGCATTTTGAGCGGTGAAGACAACCAAAATTTAAGTTCTTTCCCTGAATCTGAAGAACAAAACTTCGTATTTGTCTCAAGTAGCAAGAGAGTACCCACTGAAATCCTGGCCATCCTGTGGGACCCTCTCCAACCCACCAGAACTTGGGAGAAATGTAGTACATAAAGCCATGCTCTCAGAGACTAATAAAAAAGGTTTACAAAAAGAGGACAGCTTATTAGTTGGAATCAGCCAAGAAAGAGAATATGTACTGTTAACACAGAAGACAGATCTATGAAAAAGAAAAACACAATGATATGTCATGAAATCAATCTCCAGAACAGGTCAAGAAGTATCAGTATGATAATTACAAGAGCACAGACACAGTCTCACCTGTACCTTGAGGTTTCAGTTATCTATGCTCAAACTGAAATGCTACAGAAAAAAATACAGTATAAAAAGAAAGACTATTCTACACAAGCAGACAAAAAAAGCTTAGCCTGATCAGTGTAGGAAAATGAAGGCTGTTGTGAAATGAGTGTTCTTTAAAAGCACATTTGATAAGAGAGAAGACATAACCAGGCAGGAGGAATATTATTTAAACTGAAGTATAACACTCACAAAAGAACAAATAATTCATTCACTGATATGCTGTGCCTACTTTAAGATCAGATCATTTTTAATCATTCCACTAGTGAGATTTCTGTAACCCACATTTAATAAGGAGCCCTAGTGAGGGGGAAGAAGCTATTCTTAAAAGTGGCATTTCATGTATCCATACGTGTAACACACTTCTCATAACAGTAGAGAACATTGAACCAGGAGATCCTTTGCAATATTACATTCCTGAAAGAAGACATTCTCCTTAATAACTGGAATTTGTTTCCCTTTTAAAAGGAGGAAATTCCTTTCAACTACCGTAATAACTGCTTTCATCTAAAGGCAAAGATATGATTTAACAGCATTATGAATATGTCTGCCTATAGGTCATAACACACTGTCCATCTGACACCACATGAGCTACATGGGTACTTAAATACTAGGTAAATCTGATCTGCTAGTAAGAGGGTCAGTATGTAAACTTGAACACTGGAGCCCTACCTAGATATGTAACTTTGTTCACTTTCTGGCTCAGCCTTCGACTACTTCTACTGCACCTTTCCAGAACAAGGCCCAGGTGCTGTTTTGGAACATTTCACTTAACAACCATTCCCAAAAAGTAATATGGATAGAACTGTGTCAAGTTTGGTTTCTTCTGCCGTAACACAGTCCTCCAACAGTGTCTTAAACTGTCTCTGCACATTCAAGCTTGCCCTCGTGCTACACCTCAAAGCATAAAACATCTACTCTCAATTTTATACTATTGAACTACCAGGCTGACACTTGGGTGAGTTGCAGTACAGCCATCACATTGTATTTCAAGCACCTTAAGCAAGAAAACTACATAAAACTACTATGTCCTTCTATCACAAGGCTCCCAACAGAAAAGATCCAGGGTCAAGTAGTATGTAAAATGAGCGTGATCTACTCTAAAGGAATATGGCCCATGTAAAATTTGACCTCCAGACAAGGGAGTGGTGTTTGGGTTGCTTTTACGCTGCAAGTTAGACAGCTGTTTTGTCCAGTTCTGGTACTTCCAAAGAAACCACTGAACAACAAGGTAAGCTGAGGAATTATTTTTAAAAACAAGTCAGTATCTGGAAAACAATTTTAAATTAAAAACTCCTCTGTTTATTTTATACAAAGGAAGATGAAGTGAA